>JACXGJ010002712.1:0-62114 GCA_016801105.1 Esox niger | reverse complement strand
CCATTCAACATTTTAGTCTGTATAGGTCTGAATCTGTCCATCCAACAGTTTACAGTCTGTATAGGTCAGAATCTGTCCATCCAACAGTTTACAGTCTGTATAGGTCTGAATCTGTCCATCCAACAGTTTACAGTCTGTATAGGTCTGAATCCTTCCATCCAACAGTTTACAGTCTGTATAGGTTTTAATCTGTCCCTCCCACTGTTTACAGTCTATATAGGTTTGAATCCATTCTATAGCACTTTGCCTCTCCACTGTCTTTCTTACCTATTGTTTTATCTGTTCTAAAAATAATGATCATACACTGTTTTATTGGGAATAGCCATTATCGCTCTAAACTGGTCACATTCTATACAAGTGTTGAATGTTACCAGTTTTATCCTTTTTCTTTGTCACCACCAAAATGAGCGCATACACAGAAGTAGTTGTGGTCTTATAAAGGAAAGTGTCTGCATTTAAAAAAGCAATGCCACTCTTAACTAGTATGACATATCATATACAGTTACACACCTACAGACAAGGCTGTAGGAGTGAGTATGATATAGTATATTTGCAAATGGTTTATATAATTGGTGGGGAGGCCCAATTTCCCTACATCAAACATTAGAGTGGCATGACCCCTCTGTCCGCCCGTACACCTACTCCCTTGACTACAGATCAGATGTTGAGAAAGGAGAAAGGCGAACGGATCGAGAGAGATGCTAATGACACCTGCAGTCATGTTTTTATTTAATGGCCTCATCAGACCATAATTTTCCACTTACTATTAGCCTTCCACCTGACTTCTGGCAAATGGTAGCTGAGATTTGATGTGTTGTTTCAACCATGTGTTATGTAACCTGAGGGCACGGGAACCGCAACATGCTGCTACCCGTGTGCACATCGGAATGTGGGGTGAGGAGACAGAACTGAGAGTGATGACACACAGAAAATGGTAGTAACGGTTGCTCACCCATAATCTCCATGCCTTAATGTGCCCCGGGGATATTCAATGCCTTGGAGATGTTTTTCTATCCTACCTCAGATTGTGCTTTTGGAAAACCTTATTACGGATTTGCTTTTAATGTTTCTTCATAGTTTTTGTTTGGTCTGGAATTGTACTAACCAACCGTATCTTGACAGAGATGGAATATAATGTATTCACATTATATTCAATCTGAAATAATGTGAAACTCCTTATATGCACACAAGTGAATACCAACTAATTACATGACTTCACCACAGCTCATTTGGTTATTTTATATTTGTAAATAATTTCCTAATTATTTTTCACTCTGACCTCATTGAATTTATTTTAGTTCATCAGCAGCACAAACCCCCAATAAATATTGATTTCATGTTGCAACACAAACTTAAGAAAAGTCCAAGGGGGTGATTACTATTGAGATCCACTGATTCTTTGATATGTGTGTATGCATAACTATATGTATATATATTTTTTTATTAGAACACTACCCAAATAAAGGGCCTTAGGTCGACTTTCGGGTGCTTAAGATTTGTGTACAATACCGTACATACATACTACATTTTCTAGTTTAATTAGTCCTTTAATTCTTTATGTTCAGCTCCCTCTGCTGGAGATTCTTGTTTTTGCCAATACTGAAAACAGATACTGTAGATAAGCCCATCTGTGTGTGGCCTGTTGCTTAGCATTTGTCTTATATGCCCTCTGAGAAAGTCTTGTAAACAAACAGTTTGTGCAGAAAAATTAAAACAACCAAACAATGTCAAATGTCAGTTAGTTGGGGGTGCCATTAATGTGTTATACAATTTCTTTGTAGACCTTCAGAATGTATTCTTCAAATAATGTACAACTCATTTTGTTCTGGAGAATAGTACAGGAAGCTGCTGTGCATCAGAAGGACCTTCATCCATGCCATGTTTTTGAAAATAATGAAAATTAACATAGTTTGTCAAGTAAAAGGCAAACAATTTGAAAATACTGCTTTGTATACACACACTTTCCTATTTATGTTTTTTACTATGATAATTTATGATTTACCATATTTCTAATGAAACAAATAACATTTTACATTACTCCATATACAGTGGGGCAAAAAAGTATTTAGTCAAGCACCAATTGTGCAAGTTCTCCCACTTTAAAAGATGAGAGAGGCCTGTAATTTTCATCATAGGCACACTTCAACTATGAAAAAAATCCAGAAAATCACATTGTAGGATTTTTTATGAATTTATTGGTAAATTATGGTGGAAAATAAGTATTTCGTCAATAATAAAAGTTCAACTCAATACTTTGTTATATACCCGTGTGGTTCTGGGATTTTTGCTCACCGTGTGATCATTGTGATAATTTTGACCCCACGGTGTGAGATCTTGCGTGGAGCCCTGGATCGAGGGAGATTATCAGTGGTCTTGTATGTCTTCCATTCCTTTACAATTGCTCCCACAGTTGATTTATTCACACCAAGCTGCTTGCCTATTGCAGATTCAGTCTTCCCAGCCTGGTGCAGGTCTACAATTTTGTTTCTAGTGTTCTTTGACAGCTCTTTGGTCTTGGCCATAGTGGAGTTTGAGTGTGACTGTTTGAAGTTGTGGACAGGTGTCTTTTATACTGATAACAAGTTCAAACAGGTGCCATTAATACAGGTAACAAGTGGAAGACAGAGGAGCCTCTTAAAGAAGAAGTTACAGGTCTGTGAGAGCCAGAAATCTTGCTTGTTTGTAGGTGACCAAATACCTATTTTACTGAGGAATTTACCAATAAATTCATAACAAATCCTACAATGTGATTCTCTGGATTTTATTTCTCATTTTGTCACTCATAGTTGAAGTGTACCTATGATGAAAATTACAGGCCTCTCTCATCTTTTTAAGTGGGAGAACTTGCACAATTGGTGGCTGACTAAATACTTTTTTGCCCCACTGTATTTTCGCTGAAACACCAATGTACTTAAAAATGTTTAGAAGGATTGCAGAAGTGTTGAAAAGCTAAATTATGCTAAAATAATAGAACAAAGAAGAATCAATGGAAGCTGGCAATTTGGGGTGGATGTCAACATACATAGGTAAACAACAACATATACCACTGACAGTAACAATAAAATATTTCAGACTATTACATTCTAGTTTGAAGTGCACAGTATAAAATATTTTGATGTTATCATTTACTTGTTGTATAAGTTGTATATTTTAATTTACTTCATGCAAAATAATTTTTTTTAGAAAATTGTTTCCCTTCATTGGGTAAATTGTAAAGTAG
Organism: Esox niger; assembly: GCA_016801105.1. NCBI lineage: Eukaryota > Metazoa > Chordata > Actinopteri > Esociformes > Esocidae > Esox > Esox niger. Next base: position 58,894 of record JACXGJ010002712.1, on the reverse strand, counting down.
CTGTGACTTTCTTTCTGTATGTTCTTGGCCAACTTCTTCTGGCATCACCAAGAAGGCTAGAAGGCTTATACTTATACAAACTCTTCACCATTGCCCAGAAGAGGATGCTCTTCTGGTTTTACACTGACAAATGCTTGGGTAGGTTTTGTGTGTGTCTTTTTTACATACTATGTCTGGGACCATCATAATTTGGACCCTGCTAAATAGTGAGTTATTCAATGAAGGGTGACATTAAATAGGTATTATACACTACTGTTGAAAAGTATGAGTTCACTTAGAAATGTTTTTTTTTAAGAAAAGCTCATTTTTTGTTTTTTGATCAGAAAAAGAGTGTTGACATTGTTAATGTTGTAAATTACTCCTGTAGCTGGAAATGGCTAACTTTTAATACAATATCTACGCAGACGACCAGGTTGCCTATAATCAGCAACCATCAGTCCTGTCTTCCAATGGCATGATGTGTTTGCTAATCCAAGTTTTTAATTTTAAAAGGCTAAATAATCATTAGAAAACCCTTTTGCAATTATGTTAGCACAGGTGAAAAGTGTTGTGCTGATTAAAGTTGCAATAAAACTGTCCTTCTTGCAACTACTTAGAGTATCTGGAGCATCAGCAGTTGTGGGTTTGATTACAGGCGGAAAATAGCCAGAAACAAATCACTGTATTCTGGAACTCGTCAGTCTATTCTTATTTTCAGAATAGAAGGCTATTCCAAGCAAGATATTTCCAAGAAGATCTTGTACAACATTGTGTGCTACTCCCTTCACAGAACAGCACAAAATGGCACTAACCAGAATAAAAAGAGTGGGATGCCCCATTGCACAACTGAGCAGCAGAACAAATACATTAGAGTGCCAGACACATCACAAGTCTTAAATAGTACCTGCAAAACACTTATGGTCAACAGTGGAGGCGACTCTAGGATGCTGACCTTCTAGGCAGAGATGCAAAGAAAAATCCATATCTCAGATTGGCCTATAAAAAGAAAATATTAATATGGAAAATGTATATGTAAAAGATACCAAGAAAATATTAGTTTGGGCCAAAGAACAGACACTTAAGACAGAGGAATATTAGAAAAAAGGGCTATGGACATACCAATCTAGGTGTGAGATGTTCAGATCACAAACCACATTTGTGAAACACAGACAAAATTGAAAGATGTTGGTGGAGTGCTTGACACCATATGTCAAGCATGCTGGAGGTAATGTGATGGCCTGGGGGTGCTTTGGTGGTGGTAAAGTGGGGGGATTTGTGTAGGCTAAAAAGGAAGGCTCTTACTCCATTTTGCCATGCCATGCCCTACCCTGTGGACGGCGCTTGATTGGAGCCAATTTCCTCTTACAACAGGATAATGACCCAAAGCACAGCTCCAGAACTATTTAGGGAAGAAGCAGTCAGCTGGTATTCTGTCAACAGTGGCCAGCACAGGCTTGACCGTATGGTACGTAAGAAGTGCCCATCAAACCAATACAACTTTTGGAAGGTGCTCCAGGAAGCATGGGGTGAAATCTCTTCAGATTATCACTAGACCAATGGTCTGCAAGGCTGTAATAGCTGCAAATGGATGATTCTTTGACAATAGCAAAGTTTGAAGGACCCACTTATTATTTCAATTATATAAATAATAATTTCTAACCTTGTCAATTACTATTTCTAATCATTTTTGTAATTTCCTAATCGTTTTGTTATATTTCCTATTCAAACCCATTTTATGTATGTTTTTAAATGGAAATGTGACCCGAACTTTTCAATCGTAGTGTACATCTGTATGAATTCATAGATGTACATTATAGAGGCACATGTGTAGGCTCAAAAATTGTATTGAGCTATAAGTTAATGAACAGTAAGAAGTCTCTGCTCAAACAGGTGCTGGGAAACCTTTATAGTCGCTAGTTGTGGATCATCAGAACTCTCATCCTACTTTCTGTTTTTGTAAGACCAACCAACACTCATTAAAGAGATATTTCAGAGCTTTTATACAATATCAGACTGTAGACACCATGTCGCCCTCACTCTTCTCATTTGTTGTACCCCCTTGCATGTTTGTATGTGTACTTTTATTTGAACCAAAAAATATATAATCTGGTTCTCTCTCCCCATCCCTCCCTGTCGCTGTTTCTCTGCTCTGGTTCCATCTAAAGGAGCCTGGCAAGGTCCCCCATGTTTGTTACTTCTGGTTGGAATGCACCGTGACTTTGCCCTCTCCTGAGCATGTGGGCGTAAGGTCCAGGCTCTAACTGGAGCTGGTCCTGGGCTTCTTCCCGGTACAGATCTTTCAGACAAACGACCCCATATATCTAGGTTTTCAATATTCAATGTATCTGATTTCAATATTAATAATAATTTAGATACATTCAACTCATAATTACCACAATAGGAAAGGTTTGTTGAAAATTGCCACAAACTGATATTGCACCAACTACTTACAGTAAACGGATGAATATGAAAATAGTGAAGGACATTCAGCTGTATTTCATGCTTGGAATTTATAATTAATTGAATGTAAGGTAAGTAATGAAATTCTGTAACAATTGTGAGGTATTTTTTTAATATAGCTACGTTCACAACAGAAATGGGTAGAAATTAAATAACTTTACACTTGTTTTTCCAGGTTCCAAAGAAATTCTAAAAGGGACAAAGAAGAGTATTTCAAGCATCTCCCAACTGTGAAGCTTAGATTCATTGTAACCCTCAGTTTATTATAACAGGGATTAGTATGTGTTATTTACATTCTAGTAGATTATGTATCAAGGGCCAATCTGAATTACATAATGCGGTGTTGTCCACCTGGTTGTGCAGTTGTTGTAGATTCTGCCTAAAGCCTCTGGACACAGCCCCCCAGTCTAATTCCTCTCTAGGTTTCTTTTTAAATTCTGACTCGACAAAGGATGTGTTCCTAGCCAATGAGCATACATTTCTGTTGCTTGCTCTTTGGGGTTTAAGGCTGGAAGTCTGTATAAGCACATTGTGGCAACTGTTGATGGAATGGCCTTTATAAATTACATTTGATTGATTGTCCTTTTATTTATATCCTACAGAAATTCTTCAGATTATTGATCGAATGCATATTTTCTAACACAAATCTTATAATATATATGTTCTACTGGTGTTCCCATTGTGTAGGTATTGAAGAATTAGATAGGTATATTTTCAACATTATCCTGTTTATTGCTTACCACAGGATGGCACTGTATATTGGCTTACACCACATATTGTAGAATGACAGATGAATGGATTAATGTAAACATCGTCGTAGAATTAATTCTTGCACGCTCGATTTTTGCTGACAATGAGAATTTGTGGTTTACCAGGTCGTGTCTCTTCTCTCTTCTCTGATAATAGGCTAAATGTAATAATTTGTGTTTTTGGTTGGCCGCAGTTCATCCTTCCAAGTGTGCGGTCATACTGTGGCAGCATGGCAACATCAGAGAGAATGAACGGACTCGGGATTCCATTACTGTTCAGCTGTTTTACCTGGAGCAAGCGAGAAGAGAGAAGAATGGGGCCAATGGAAAGTTTGCAAAAACAAAAAAGTTCTGGGTCTGTAAGTGGCAGCCATTCCGTTGATGCAACTTATCAAAACCACATTGGTTAATTTTTATTTTATTATAAAAATATAGGCTACCTTATCTTTAAAATTGTTTTTCAAATCGCTATAACGGTGTTGAAAATCGTTCACTGGAATAAATTGGATGAACATATTACATTACAATTTAGTCCTTTGCTGACGCCCTTATCCATAGCAACCTACAGATGAGAGTGCATACATTTCTGACCAAGTCCTCCGTGGAAATCGAACCCACAACCACTGGTGTTGCAAGCACCATAGTAGACCGACTGAGTAACACAGTTGGTAGAGCACAGTTCTTAAAATAACCAAATGTTCTATTTTATATATGGGTAGTTAGACTAACATTTTACCTTTGAGCTAAAGATGTTTGCATTTATTGATAGGGACGTGGGAATATCGTGTGGAAGGCACTAGCCTACAAGTTCCAAGAAGCAGACAGTGACACAAGTTAAACGTTTATAATCACGTATATCATTTTCCTTTTATAATCCTATTACGCACCTTAGAGCCAAATTTAGCTTTTACATGGATAGGATTCCTCTCACTCAATCGAATTGTGGGCTCTCAGATGAGACTGCGCGCAAAGACACTCAGCTTGCTTTGGTCACCGTGCCACTGTCTTTACGCCCAAGACAAATCCATTCACTGCTTTTCCTTGTCCGCACATCCGTAATAACGTCTGGTCTGTCAAGTTAATCAGTAACGAATCCTGTATCCACTCAAGTGTCATTGGCATACAATTTGCGCATTCGAGGCCATACACCCGGGACATAATTTCGAAGAGAAAAATAGGCCAGCCTCTACTTTGAATAATTATTCATGACAAAAATCCATTGTAGGCAATAACAAATCCATTAAATCTAAAAAGGTTTGTAGCCTAGTCAATAAACGTATCTCAGAGACGTTAGTTCATATCATATGTGCAAAACCAGAACGAATCACCTCGAAACACTGCACGGCTCTACACATTCTGAGGAGGTCAACATATTTCAAGGAATAGGCTACCTGTCACGCGGAAAATTACCTTACTTTAAGAAACCTGTCTTAATGCTGACGGTTTAAGCCGCGTGAGATGCACCAAGGACCGACTGGACTAAGTGTGGGAACTTCTTTGCTGCAGTCGATGTGTCAAAAAGTTCTGACGTGATGATCCTACCTGAAGCAACTCTCAGGTTTCGTTCAAGACACCACCGCGTCAGCAACAGCTGTCATGAAGCCTGCACTGGCTTCCAAAAGGAGAGAATTAAGTATTCAGTAAAAGGCTGGACAGAAGACGAATTTCTGTGGAGTTTCTTGACTTCTGTGGAAATATTTATTTTACTGTGCAAGGTAAAAGCGTCCCCGCCTGCTGTTCTCCGGCGTGCGGGTCCCAAAGGTTATGCATATTGCCGTTTACGTGGACTTCAGAACTAGGTAACGTCCACTGGTTGAACGGTTCTTGAAGATTATGTAGACAAGATTATGTAGGCCTTCTTATGCCACATTGTTTACCATTTTTACTATTGTTAAAATGTATCAGTTGCTCTTTGCATATTTTTATATATTTCGTTTAAGTGGTGTTGAAAACACAAAATATCCAAAATGTGTCTGTCTTTTACTCAAATGATAAGAGGGAGCAGCACTGTTCCGTGATGTTTAGTTTTCTGCAACTAATTGGTCATAGTTAACAGCTAATTAAGTAATTGTAAAGCATTAGGTTGTTTTCCACTCACCCTGGAAAGTGAAAGACTAAAAACTGCTCCAGGACACATTTAGTGTGATAGAGTTATTAGCCTACCTGACGTCAATCATTTTTATTGTATTACTAAAAGTATGTTTGCCTTGTTTTCAGTTTTGATTTTTTTTTTTACTAAACCAGCTTTATGCTGTCTGTATTTGTCTGTCTACTCGCTGTCTGTTTCGCTGCCTGTCATTTTGTAAATCTGTATGGCTTGGTGTGTGTGTGTGTGTGTGTGTGTAATTACGCAACACACTACTACACTGTTGCAATTCAGTAGCACAACTCCGAGGACTGATTCCGGTGTAGGATAGTAATATCCTGTCTTTGTTACCTGGCAAGAGAGGTCAGGCTGACTCCTCCCAAGCGCCCATCAGACCAGGCACCTCGTCCCTTTGTCCAATTTGACAATTTTCTTCCTCCACCTAACCCTTTCTCCCTCATTCCCAGTCGGCAGTTTATATTTAGCCTGTGTCTTCATGGATAGCAGGCAAAGTACTGTGATGCTGTCGAAGTTCAGTTGTACCCCTCGATTCCTCTGACGCTAATCCATGTTGCCCAAATCAGAGGTGTGGGGAGATGGAGATGGCCCCCAGCCCCTCCGTGCCACCCGGCACTGCTTTTCCCTGGACACCCGGGCAGACTTGGAGATCAGGTGGTCGCAGCCCATTTGTTTTAGTACCTGTCAGCAGGCCACCAGCTCTTATGCAATGTGCCTGGCTACAATGGATCCCGTTGAGGATGGGGAAAAAGCTACACGCGCTAATTGTTGGTCTATGGAGTTTTGAAACAGTTTGTATATTTTTATATCCACTTTTCTTATACAGTTGTTATAGCATTTGTCTAATTATAAAGGCGGTCGGTTTCTTATCCAGTTATAGACATTGTTAGAAAGACTATAGTCAATATGAATTTATTCCATGTAATGAGACATTTTCAGTAAGTCATATAATGATATCAACAACAGGTATTTTTTGGAAATTAGGCATTCTGTCAGGCTTTTAGCAATGTTATGGTCAGATAATAGGCAGAGAATATCTGTAGCATCATGTATTTGTATATAACAGTGTTCTCAGATATTTGTACACCATTCTGCTCTGAGTTTTTATGCATGCTTTACTGTCCTGGTATTGACCAAAAATTCCTGCTAGGAGAGAAAAACAATGTTAGGTTGTCGGTGTAGGGATCTTTCGCCGGTTCCAATGAGGCAGTAGTTAGCTGAGGGGTTAGGTAAAAGTGACAATAATTTGGTGTTATGGTTAAAGTGAGTTTTAGAGGTTCGGTTAAGGGTTAGGTTTCTGGGCTTGGGAAAATACTATTTTGATTTATAAGGTTTGGGATCCCCGTAGTAAACCTTAAAATGTATGTGTGTGTGTGTTTGTTTGTGTTGCTGCACCGAGCATCACATGCTCTTGGACACAGAAGGTGTTGGTTTTGGGTTTCTTTCACCAAGGGAGGGCATGTGATTGCTTTGCAACACCTCTCTCATTTTTCCATAGTAGGCAAAGGGTGAAATGAGGTCAAAGCAAAGTAAATATTCAACATTTTGGTGTTTCCAAATCCACAGTGACTTCATCTCCTCTCATAAATCTCCTCCCATAATTTGATTTATCAGCCACCTATGGAACCAAATATAACAATTTAAAGGTGATGTATCAATGTCTGGATAGTTTAATCTGAGCCAATGGCTCATTCCAATTTTTCATTTGGTTTAGTTATATCTATCGTATAAAGCTGTTTTCAAGTTGTTGACAAGCAAAGCACTGTTTTGCTGAAGAGAGAGTATATGTATATGATTGTCAATGGAACCAAATATAAAAATGAAATATAAAAATATGAGATGTGTATATTTTCTGCAAGACTTAGTCTTGTGTTAACTAAAGATGTACAAAGATGTACATTTCCCAAAATGTTGTGACATTTTACGTTTAAATGCAAATAAAAACAGATTTCAATGATGTGCAAAATATGTATCCATATATTTGATAAAAATTGTACAAAGACACCATATCAAGCATTTGGGAAATGAGGAGAGCAGTTGCTGTATTTTTTTAAATTTATTTCAGCTGCTCAACAGTTCTTTTTTTTTTTTAGCTGTACATTTTGTCTCTGGACAGCAGGCAGACCAGTTTAGCACCCAGACTCTTTTACTAGGAATTCATATACATTTTTCAGCAACAAAATACTAATGTTTTAACTTAGGAAGAGTTCAGAAATCAATATTTGGTGGAATAACCACAGCTTTCATGCATCTTGTCTTACTCTCCACCAGTCTGTCACATTGCTGTTGGGTGACTATGCCACTCCTGGCACAAAAATTCAAGTAGTTTGGCTTTGTTTGATGGTGTGATAGACATTTTAAATTGTGACGCAATATAAGGATTCAATGTTATTATTTTATATTGCATTGGCAGTTATGAGTTTATATTCATTGCTATGGTGGTTTCATTTAGTATGCTGTGACCTAGGTCAATGAGTAATTAACAGACCTCTGGGTTCTCTGTTAATCTGTTGAAGAGATCAGCTTGACTAGAGAATGACCTGGCATCTGTTCTTTGTTCAATTTGTGACAACTTTGAGTTTGGAGCGTGGACAGTGAAGATGCTGCAAAGATGCCTTTCATAACTAGATACTTTGATTACTCGGAGTGCGGCCATACTAGGTGGCCGTATATCGATTATCCCATCCCATGTAAAAATAAAAAACCTTTATAGAACTTTGGACTCAAGACCGATACATTTTTCCTTAACATTGGCTTGTGACCATCCATCTTCTTCTTGGTCAAATTCCAGAGGTATTCAATGGAGTACAAGTCTGGAGATTGGGCTGGCCATGACAGGGTCTTAATCTGGTGGTCCTCCATCCACACCTTGATGGAGGACCTCCATCCACACCTTGATGGCTGTGTGGCATAGAGCATTGTCCTGCTGGAAAGAAAATGCTCATAGTTGGGGAACATTGTCAGAGCAGAAGGAAGCAGGTGTTCTTGCAGGATAACCTTGTACTTGGCTTGATTCATGAGTCCTTCACAAAGACAAATCTGCCCGATTCCAGCCTTGCTGAAGCATCCCCAGATCGTCACTGATCCTCTAGAAAATGTCACAGTGGGTCTTCAGGAGACTGTTTCAAACCGTCCTCACCATGCACTTCACCCCAGCTGCTGTTTGCCAACTTATTTTATTGGTCATTTGATGTCATCCTACGGTTGTTGAGTGACATTCGGTCATCTTGGTCAGTGGACAGTCATTTTCGTCCTCTGCCAGTCTGTAGCTTTGTTGTCCCCAATAACTGTTGCTTGACCTTGTTCTTATTAACCGCCGTCTTTGAAATTTTCAGGTTGGAAGCAACCCAATGCTCACTATCCCTCTGCCGTAAAGCCAGAATTTAACCCTTTTTTCCAGAGCTGTATGTTTTCTTCTTTGCATGGTAGAGCTTTCACTTGCATTTTTGGATGCACCAACATACTGTGTTTACAGACAATGGTTTTTGGAAGAGTTCCTGAGCCCATTTAATTATTTCCACTACAGAATCGTGTCTGTTTTTAAAGCAGTGCCGAGGGCCCGAAGATCACAGCCATCCAATTTTCAATCTTGTCAATTATATATAAACATTTCTCCGGATTCTTTGAATCTTTTGATGATATTATGACCCATAGTTTATGATGAGATCCCCAAACTCTTTGCAATTTTTCGTTGAGAAACTTCATTCTTAAATTGTTGCACTATTTGCCCATGCAGTCTTTCACAGAGTGGTGAACCCCTCTCCATCCTCTCTTCTGACGGACCCATCCTCTCTGGAATAATCTTTAAATACCCAACATGTTCATGACCTGTTGCCAATTGCCCAAATTAGCAGGGTGATATTCCACCAGGTTTAGTATTTTAGCATTTCAATTTTTTTCCAGTCTTTTGTTGCCTCTGTCCCAACTTTTTGCCGGCAATTAAAAGTGGGCAAATATTTTTTAATAAACAATAAAATGTCTCAATTTCAACATTTGATATGTTGTCCTGGTAGTATTTTATATAGAATACCTTATTTTTCCAATTAATTCTCATTAACAGCAACAATATGTAAAATTTATGGTGAGAACCAGGCAGGAATGACACAATTGGAAGCAGGTGATGATTAGATAGCCAACTTGGTTTGAGGGCCAGATTGGAAATTTGGCATGAAACGCTTACTCTTCCAACAAGTGCCATGGCATCTTTAGTCACCACAGAGAGTTGGGGCACTTTACGTCCCATCTTAAAGTACTTTCTATGCAGAAAGTCTTTGTACATATGCAGAAATTAATTTATATTGTGTTGCATTGATTTACAAAAAAAATGCATACTCAGCTTGTCAACCAATTCATTTTTATATACTGTATGTTGTATTGAAACTCGAAGTCTATAAACTTCAAGTTTATTGTTCATTTGCATTTGAAATGTTCAATACATAAAAAAAAATAGCTGTTGAATAATTCTCAAATGCTTCGCTCATGTAGTATCATGGATGATATTTCAGTGGGTACATGTAATTTTTCGATTTAACTCCTTCTGAATTAGTTGCAGTATTTAATATTTGTGAATCTATTTAGTTGGGAGATCTCAACAAATTATTCTCAGGATAGAGTCACTGAAGAGTAGTGGTGCTAGGCTTGGTTAAAACTGAATGTGAGACCAAACAGATAGGCTCTCTTTTAGGCAGAGTCTTTTTTCAGACTCTGGATATTACTTTGAAAATGTAATATTTTTTCTGAGTCACAAATTGAATAATAATGATATAATCCATCACCCACAAATCCCTTCATGTTAATGACTTTGCAATTCAAAGAAATTTACTTTGAAGAATCCCCATTAAATTATTTTGACGAATTATGCTAAAACAACATTGATTTAACAGGTTTGTGCCCAGTGAGTCATATCTCATATAATATAATCATTTTGTATTGTAATGCAAAGCTCTCTGTACGATAACATAATTTTTCTCATTCCGTTGTGTAAGGCTGTCAGTCTATCACAGAGATGTCAAACCAGTTCCACGGAGGGCCAAGTGTCTGCAGGTTTTCACTTTCACCTTGTACTTGATTGATTAATTTGGTCACTAATTGGTTAGTTTCTACCCTCACCTGGTTGTTTTGGTCTGAACTGGGAACAAATTTAAAGGAAAAATCTAAAACCTGCAGACACTCGGCCCTCCATGGAACCAGTTTGACACCCCTGGTCTATCAGGTTATTTGCAATGGCTTTTTTATATTCCCTTTATAGTTTTTTCCAAATAAATTTTCTGTTCGATGCGGAACTATTCTGCTCACCGTTACATGGTTTTTAGGACAGACATAACGTTCAGAGGATGTTGATAAGTCCATTATTTTTGTCAGAAATGTGTCCTGTTCCAGTTTGTCAAAACACTACATTTGATTGATCCTACCACTAGCATGACTTTAAAAGTGTTTAAAAAGTTAAAAAAGCTTTGTTTAAACTTCACAATATAAAACCATTTGAATGTTTAGTTAAATGTTTAGTTTATTCATGATCATTATCATTCCATTCATAAGATGTTTAATACTGGTCTACAATAATTAGCTGAATGGATAATGGAAAACGTAGGTGTTTTTCTTGTTAAGCTAGCGATAAACAATACCATTTTTAAATTGATGTCTTGACCCTCAAAATGGTATTACAACAAATATACAGACACAAACACAAAATAACTAAAAAGCTAAATAATCAAGAAAGCTATTACATAACACAATACATTTAGTGTACATGTACATTTACACAAAAGAAATTCAAAAATAACTACATCTTAATACACTTATAAATTTATACTTGTAAATAAGACAGTACAAAGTTTTAAGCACCTGCCATGGAGTAGTTACTATATCCATGCTTTTAAGAGGAACTGGCTAGAGACGGTATATAAATAAATAAGATAAACACATAGAACAATACAACATTAAAAAAAATGCAACAACATTTTTATCATAGAGGCCAAGCACAGGCACTCCACACAACGTGGGCCCTTGGGCAGCTGCACCCCCTACACCCCAGATAGCTATGCCAGTGGTGTGGGCTAAAGTTAAGCTATGTGGTGTGGACTAAAGGAATTTGTTAGCTACTGTCTGCTCATTTAATAACTAATAAGTGCAATAACTGTTTCCAGTCATTGTCCTGATGCTGGTTTACTTTGGCTTATCAATGTGTAAATTCTTTCCTACTAATTTGGAATTTCAGATTTTTTATTCACATAGACATATACTGTAACTCATATCTTTATCATGTTTTAAATTATTACTGTAAATGTAGTAAATCAGTGTGTGTGTTTAGTGAAAAAAACTAATGTAGGACTCTATGGTGTTGCACCAAGTTGACCACCACAGTCTAGGTTGGAATGTTGATAGTGCTGCGAGCTGATGAGTGGTTAGGTACAGTTGTGCTAAAAAACACGTCATATTTCTTATGGGATTCTCATTCAACTGTAGGTCATATCAGAATGACACAATCATAAAACAAATCATGGCAACAAATACTTTTTTTACTGAGGGTACTGCATACCCTTAGTTTTTACGGAGGGTACTGCATACTGAGGGTACTGCATACCCATAGTTCTTAATACTGTGTATTTCCCCCTTTGGCATCAATGACAGCGTGCAGCCTTTTGTAATAGTTGTCTATGAGGCCCCAAATTCTTGCAGGTGGTATAGCTGCCTATTCACATGTTTGAGATCTCCCCGGAGTAGCTCAATGATAATAAGGTCAGGAGACTGTGATGGCCACTCCAGAACCTTCACCTTTTTCTGCTTTAACCACTTCTTGCCTGGAAGCGCAGTGTAAGAAAAAAAGGTATTGGGGAAGATGCCTATGAGGAAAGCCGGTAGCAATATTCAACTCATCACACATTTTCTGCGAGTTGTTGCAATAAGCCAGTGCCATGGGTAATATTGGATAAGATCAAAACTGAGGAAAGGATTAAAACAATTGTATGATTTTTTTTACTGTAACTAGAGAATACATATTTTTAGCATTTATTTTATAAGCCTACTTTTGCCCTTTGATCATTTGGGCATTAAGAAATACTTTACACCTGGTAATTGGTCTATTTTAGTCAGATCACTTTGTGAAGTCATAATGTGGGCCATCTTAAATGTGGGCCTTCACACCATCTAAGAAGTATAAAGTTCTATGATTTTTATTTCCAATCAGGCATTACACAAATAATTTATATTTTCACAATTTCAGAATATAAATATTGTGTGGCGAAATATAAAACCACATTTTAACCCACCCAATCCATTCATATGTTTTCAATATACTAATAAATATTTCCTTAAGTACTTTAAATGTTGCTTACAAATGTCGGAATAGCAAGGTGGAGTAATTACAAAGTATATCTGGTGTTAGAAAATATGTCTGGGGTCAGGGGTTAGGGTAAGGTTTGTAGCAGCTACCTCATGTATGAAATCAGAAATGTATTAGAAATCAATACAATTACTTGAGTTTTTTCAAAGCCTCCACAACCCATAGGAATGTAGTGACAGAAGCATACCACACATATCTAACACTATATCCATACCAACCACAAATGGCCTATGAGAAGGCCTACATCACTGCAGAATACTATACGTAATCCCCACTTCCTTTAAACTATCATCCCATCAGTTATACTATGAAAAGTCACCAACCAGTACATTACCCCATTGAATTGGTGTGACTATTTTAGAGTTAGCTAACTATACATATTTTAGGTTAGCTTAACATGTTACAGATATATGCATTTGAGTTGGTAAACTGTAAGACTTGAAGTGGGGCACAGACAAAAACACACAAGATGACCCTCAGCATGCCCCCCTATAGAGTTGGAAGTACAAGGTTAACTGGTGGCTGATAGAGTGTTGAAGAGAGTTGGGAGAGAGAGTGCGCCCTGCGATTTGACCCTGTGAGGAAATGGAGGAACGGTGACACGACAAGTGTCAACAAGGTCCATGTGGATGAAAGCCCTTGTTGGCTTTGTAAATCTTTTGTTTACAGCTTATGACATTCCAAGCATAGCATTATGTTGTAGGCCTACATGGAAATTAAATTGGATTGAAATGTACAGTGGGGAGAACAAGTATTTGATACACTGCTGATTTTGCAGGTTTTCCTACTTACAAAGCATGCTGAGGTCTGTCATTTTTATCGTAGGTACACTTCAACAGTGAGAGACGGAATCTAAAACAAAAATCCAGAAAATAACATTGTATGATTTTTAAATAAATAATTAACATTTTATTGTATGACATACATTTTTGATACATCAGAAAAGCAGAACTTAATATTTGGTCCAGAAACCTTTGTTTGCAATTACAGAGATCATACGTGTCCTGTAGTTCTTGACTAGGTTTGAACACACTGCAGCAGGGATTTTGGCCCACTCCTCCATACAGACCTTCTCCAGACCTTTCAGGTTTCAGGGCTGTCGCTGGGCAATACGGACTTTCAGCTCCCTCCACAGATTTTGTACTGGGTTCAGGTCTGGAGACTGGCTAGGCCACTCCAGGACCTTGAGATGCTTCTTTTGGAGCCATTCCTTAGTTGCCCTGGCTGTGTGTTTCGGGTCGTTGTCATGCTGGAAGACCCAACCATGACCCATCTTCAATGCTCTTACTGAGGGAAAGAGGTTGTTGGCCAAGATCTCGCAATACATCCATCCTCCCCTCAATACGGTGCAGTCGTCCTGTCCCCTTTGCAGAAAAGCATCCCCAAAAAATGATATTTCCACCTCCATGCTTCATGTTTGGGATGGTGTTCTTGGGGTTGTACTCATCCTTCTTCTTCCTCCAAACATGGCGAGTGGAGTTTAAACCAAAAAGCTCTATTTTTGTCTCATCAGACCACATGACCTTCTCCCATTCCTCCTCTGGATCATCCAGATGGTCATTGACAAACTTCAGACGGGCCTGGACATGCGCTGGCTTGAGCATGGGGACCTTGCGTGCGCTGCAGGATTTTAATCCATGACAGCGTAGTGTGTTACTAATGTTTTTTTTAGTCTGTGGTCCCAGCTCTCTTCAGGTCATTGACCAGGTCCTGCCGTGTAGTTCTGGGCTGATCCCTCACCTTCCTCATGATCATTGATGCCCAACAAGGTGAGATCTTGCATGGAGCCCCAGACCGAGGGAGATTGACCGTCATCTTGAACTTCTTCCATTTTCTAATAATTGCGCCAACAGTTGTTGCCTTCTCACCAAGCTGCTTGCGTATTGTCCTGTAGCCCATCCCAGCCTTGTGCAGGTCTACAATTTTATCCCTGATGTCCTTACACAGCTCTCTGGTCTTGGCCATTGTGGAGAGGTTGGAGTCTGTTTGATTGAGTGTGTGGACAGGTGTATTTTATACAGGTAATGAGTTAAGGAAATATATAAATACAGAAATAAAACATTAAGGAAATATACATATTAATAGGTAAATAAATATTGAAAAGAAAAATTACCAAAAATTTAAGTAAAATGTAATTGTATTACAAATGCCATTAATATAATTCATTGAGTTGCATATATTTATATTGCGTAATACAATTATCATCAAATGTTTCAATATGTTTATGTATAAATGTTTTTATTGAGACATTAATATATTTATTTTTGATTTGGCAATGCTGGCCCCTAAATGCGATATTATTCCATTGTCAGACCTAATCATGCCCCTAGGATTTTAACCTGGAACACAAATTATTAATTTGACCTTTGAGGTTGTTCATTCACTATAGGAAGTGAGAAGTCATTATTTGATCTTAGTAAATCTCATTACTGCATGGTATGGCTTTGAATCCTAAATCTTTGAGCATGCAAAAAAAACAAACAAATGTAGCTATAGCTAGCGCTTAGATAAATATAAAAGTTGATGGTAGCCTTGCTGTTCGATTGTCCAAATCAAATGTCAATCAAGGGGAAAGTGGCTAGTTTACTTTTTTAAATTTTTATCTTGACTTTGTATCAGGTGAACACATACATGCATAAACTGCAGTAAACTGCATAAACTGGAGAGGGAATGGATTGTCAGAGAGGACCAATGGCAAATTAAGCCACTGCCTATGCATCAAGACTTTCTTCCAATTTCCACCAGACTTTTCTGATTCTAACTAGATTTATATGTCCATCCAACATATCCTTGTACATCCCACTGCTCTACATGTCAATGAAGGCCACCCATCCACGCATTTCTTTGGGGACTGAGAGGGAGTAATATAGACCTTGTGTGTTACACTAGATGATTAGAATGTGAACTACGATATCTCTCCGGAAACCAACTTATACAGCTTTGGGGTTTTTTGGCACGAGTACTGAAGTCTAGAAGAGTAATGGTATATGAGCTCATCCTCATATACAGGACAGGATTAATGAAGGGGCTTAAGGTGCCCAAGAGACAGAGAAAATCTTTTTTTCATTTTGACTGTATACATAAACTACGGACCCGATTTGAATAGGGGGGTCTGCCATTCAAATCCACACATCGAAATTTGAGAACCATTGAACAGCGTAACAAAATCTTCGGATTTGATACAGTTAAAAAGAAGGCTATCATTTATTTTACGTTATCCATTTTCCTGAAAGGGGTACATTGTTTTATTTGTTTCGTTAATTAATGTAAATCAACTGTAAATTATTAAATATAATCAGCTTTCCTAGTGAAGCAGTTAGTTAATCTGTCCCTAAGCAAGGCAGTTCAACACAATGGTTCTCAGAATTTTGCTGAATATAACGATTTGTACGCAGTCATATTAACCTGGTTATATATTTGCCCTTGTCTGTCGGCCACTCACTCTTGCCTATAGTACTCTGTTCCACACTGGTTGGCTCTACAAAAAGAAAACCGTAGAATTTCCAAAGGATGGATTGGATGGGTGAGCTGGCCCCAGTGTGAATGATGTGACATAATGCAATCAGGAAATGTTTCTAATAAGCCCCAGAGAAATTAATCCGTCCACAGGATGTGTATTTTAAGGTCGGCCATCTTCTCAGGAAGAGAGAGGGGCCTCCTGTCTCTTAGAATCAGATCATGAAATAAATGGTGTGGTTGTGACTGAGGAGAGCAGTGGTGTTAACTGACCAAAAATACTTGAGTTGTTTTTTATTAGGGTTGCATGAAACATTGTGAATTTCAAACTTTTCTTTAACATTTCCTGGCCTTGTTTACTCAACCCCACAGAATGGAGTCATGTTATGACTAGTGTGGGCAGACTGGAGCTCGGACGTCACATTTGTTTTTCTTTCTTTGCGTTTACTATTAATTGAAGCACCCAATAAAAAGCATTGTTAACCAAGGGCAATGTTCTGTGTAAATGTGAGCAATTCTGTAGGTGTCTAAATACATAATTCTTATGTGATTTGGCCACAGATTTTGTTACATGACACAACTGTATGTTAACAAAAAAATCTAGAAAATGTTCTGTGTATACACATTAAAAAAGTATGAATGAAATAGGTTATAACAAAAATTTAGAGATGTGTGTTGAAAATATACAGTTTGACTTCCTGAATGATAATCTTGGAAAGGGAGGACAGAATATTTGAACCCTAATGAATGTTGCACAATCCATGTCTATTTACCTAGCTGGCTAGCTCATGACCAATTACTTAATAATTATAAGAATAATTTTTTCACTTCTGTAATGTTTTCAGTGATTCACAAACTTCAGTGGAGAGAGCCAATCAGATAAATGGAATTTCCCATGCCCGAAAGCAAAAGAAGTCAGTTAAGAAAACGTCAAATAAAATAAAAGCAATTTACTTTTCCTGACTTGAATGTAGATATGTTATTTTGTGTTCCAAAATGAATGAGATTTCTTTGAATCAAGTAATCTCCAATGAAAACCAATCACTATCTGCCATACAGCTTCAAACTACCATAAAACTCTTGGATGATGTCCTTTCTTCTCGATGTTTGAGTAGTGGGAACAGAGATTGATCACCCTGGTTGTTGCATATGTTTGAAAGATGCGAGGGTGGGGGTTGGGGCTGTAAGCCCAGTGGATTTGGGCCTTGTGTAAAATAGAAGGTGGCAGAGTGGGGAGTTAGTCCGGTAAGTTAGGTTGGTATGTTGGCCTGTTTATCGGAGGGATGTGAGGGAGCGAGTAAGGGTTCAAAGGCAGAGGAATGAGCAGAGTCATCGGGCTGCTGTAACACGACGCTCTGCAGTGATTGCTGGCGGCAGCTGGGTCGCCACCATATCCGTGTGCGAGCTTGTGTGTATAATTTGTATGTGTGTGAATGTATGATTATCTACAATTGTGTTTGCGAGTCAATGTACAGTATATACAGTGGTGTCAATAATTATTGGCCCCCTTGATAAAAATCTAGTAAACAATTATATAAAATTAGTACTGAGTTGTATTGTATGGCCAGCCGTACAATACACAATTATTATATTATTTCATACTTCATACCAATAAGATAGTTTGAGAAGGAGATTTAATAAATAATATATATTAAAAAAAAATGTTTTTAATTATTGGCACCGGTTATTTGCACCTGTTATAAGATGAATGGAATACATAGGGATCTTAGACCTTTTGTCCTGTTACCCTCATAAATTCAAACCACATGTTTACAATTAGGTTAATGTCTGCAGAGATGGCCATTGTTTTTTTCTTTGTGGACTTTCCACATTGTGTTTGTTATCCCCATTAGGGAACGGAACGATACTGAAGCCAGTGTTGTCCATACTTACACATTATTACACGCTACGTATCTATGTTTAAACAAATGTTTTTTGAGCATACAGCATAGTTTTGTGTATCAATTTTTTATTTAATGTTGTGTTTTTACTCTTCCTAAGTAAGGTTGTCAATAGATGTCTATCTTTAATTAACGAGGGTGTACTGTATGCATTCATTTGGCTTTTGTCATGTGAGCCTTGCAGTCAAATCTGTGCCTTTAAAAACACACTGGATCCACTCAGACACCTAATCTATGTGAGTATACTATACATATAGAAGTATCTGGTCCCCTGGATCCAGGCTAAGGTGAATGTTGTTGCATCTGCCAGGCTTGGCTTTTGACACACAGAGAACTTGTCTACAGCAAATCTGTTACCCATCCTGCTGCTAGATGAAAAGGTTCAGAAAGTCCAGGCATCTCGAGAGGTTAAAGGGAGAGGTTAAAACTCCAACTTCTGGGCAGATCACCACAGGTGCTATCACAGGGTAATAAACATTCCCACCGATCGCCCTGCTCTTTGTTAGGAAACATGAAGCTTACTCTCAAGGTAAAAGACAACTTGAGAAACAAATTAAGGTATTACTATTGCAATCAGGATCTTAATCTTATCTGCTTGAGAGAAAAACGAAGAGTATCAGCTGACTTCATAACACGTAGATGATGTTAGCAAGGCTAGTTGGCCTTGGTTCGGACCGTCTGCTAAGCTAATAAGTAACATGATGTACATAAGTAATGTCAGAGTTTCATTGGTGCTGTGGGAAAGTATCCCACTGAAGCTCCAGCGCCGGTGTTGAGTGCGTCTCGTCACTTTGTCAGTACCTTGACACTTGAATGTGGGTCAACTGGTATAGCTCTCCTGGGGGGCTGGTCTGGGCGAGGGGGACATGGAGACCGTATGTTGATCAAAGCTTGCGATGGTCACCAACATGTCATACACACGAACATATGCTAATTGGCCGACCTACACAGAAGGACATTTATAGACAGACCTTCTTGCACATAAATTACGCACACACATTACGTGTGATGTATTTATTGTACACTCAAAACTGAACTGGGATCAAATAATAGGCCTACTTAAAATAATTTCGGATCATTTCCCTCTGCGTCCGTGAAACCAAATGAGCGTTTGGAAGACTCCAACATGTTCCAAACCCAATCTCCTCCCATCAACTTCCCCTGGCAAGTTTAACCACATACTCACAAAAATTTCAATACCTTTTTAAATACGTACTTTTGAGTAATCATACAGTTTATTAAAGGAATTATGAACTGACAAAAGGGATACCGATTAAATTGGGCAACTGAACCTCAGGGGAGAGGGAAGTATGTGTTTAAGCCAGGAGCTTTACCACTAGACCACAGGCTCTGCACATATCTCAATGATTTCAAGAAGTATTTGAACTCATAGTCTAACTAGAAACAACACATACCACCAGTGTAGTGGTATCTCACCCCCTCTTATCCTGGCTCATAGGGACTCAAAGTGGGGTATCTTGTTTACGGTTTCCCGCTCACTAGCTCAGTAAAAGACCCGTTGTGGAAGTATCTCTTTACACTGTCTGTCTTTCTCCCCTTTTTGTCTTTCTCTAAAGAGTCCTTTCTCCTTTTTATTATTTGCTTCCACCAGGGTAGCATTTTTCAGTTCCTGGCAAACCTCAATTTTGTTCAAAACCAGTACTTGTTTGAGCACAGTACTTACAGTATCGTTCGAAGGTTTGGGGTCATTTAGGATCAGGCCCCGCACCACGGGGGACAGAAGGGGGCATTGCCCCTCCAGATAGATTCTGTGCCCCCTCAGTTTTGCTTCCCCATAAACACTGCAAATGGTATATGAATTAGATATGCCCCCTCATTTATGGAAAATGCCCCCTCAGTCATGGCATCTTGCAGCTGGGCCTGTTAGGGAATATCCCTGTTTTTAAAAGAAAATAAATTTTTATTATTGTCCATTAAAATAACAACAAATTGATCAGAAATAAAGTTTAGACTTTGTTAATGTTGTAAATAACTACTGTAGCTGGAAATGGTTGATTTTTAATGGAATATCTACATAGGCCTACAGAGGCCCATCATCAGCAACCATCTCTCCTGTGTTCCAATGGCACGTTGTGTTTGTGAATCCATCATTTTAATTAGCTAACTGTTCATTAGAAAACCCTTTTGTGATTTCAATTAGCACAGCTGAAAACAGATGTGATGATTAAAGAAGCAATAAAACTGTCTTTCTTTAGACTAGTTCAGTGTCTTTAGCATCAGTGTTAGTGTTCGATTACAGATTCAATATGGCCAAAAACAAATAACTTACTTCTGAATCACGTCAGTCTATTCTCATTCTGAGAAATGAAGGCTATTTCAAGTGTGAAATTGTACAATGATGTGTAAGTACTACTACTCTGAGGTCTATGCCCAGTTCACGTCTCCGTGGATGCCACCTGTCATCTGGATTCTACTCACTCCCTGAATCCCAACCTCCAGAAACACTTGAACGCAGCACGCTTCTGATCTCACAATCAAATGAATACTAAGCACCTATTGTCACTTACCTGTTCTTTTGTTTGTCACAGTATTTAGACTGTTTGTCACAGTATTTACACTTTGTTCTTTTCACATATGACCATTCAGCCTGTCCCTCTGTCTACACCTTTGTTCATTCTCTTGTGTTATGGATGTCCTGTGTTTTAAACCCTATCCTGTCCAACGACCACGATTTCTTGCCTGCTCGTTCTGCTGTTTAAATAAACCTACACTGGGCAATCCGCAGATGGAATCATCAGCACCTGCCTCTGTCCGGTATTATTACAACTCCCTTCACAGGACATTGCAAACTGTCTCCGACCAGAATAAAAAGTGTTGGAGGCCCCGGTGCACAAAATACATAGCTCAACATTAACACTGTCTACACTGTTCATTTCATAGGATTTTAATCTATAGATAATTTGCTTTTCTTTCAAAAACAAGGACATTTCAAATTGTCTCGAAACTTTTGAAAGGTAAAGTACATCTAACAAAACAGCAAATCCCCGAACTCCTTATTTAGCTGATATAATGTCTGTTATAAAGTCCAACATAACTAGTAGGACTAGGAATGAAAAACAGCTCCCTGAAGAGAACTAGCTAGGTCACTCCATTGCATAATACAATTCCATGGATGACTCTCTCCTTGTCTTTTTCTCGTTCTATAGCTCTTTCTAGACTAGATCAACTCTGGTTTGGTGATATCTCTTCGCAATGCAAAGATGGCAGACCTGCTCCCTCCCACAGGCGCCGCCGCGTTCCGCCGCTTCACTCCGGAATCACTGGCGGAGATCGAGAGGCTCATGGAGGAGAAGAACCAAGCCATGCAAGTAGAGGGATACGTAGACCCTGGCCCGGCAGAACCTAGCAAAGACCTAGAGGCTGGTAAAAGTCTGCCCATGATCTTTGGAGACGCTCCAACGGAGATGCTCAACACACCTCTGGAGGATATAGACCCCTTCTACAAAGCAAAGAAGGTGAGTACAGGTCATCTAATGCACATCTAGCAATTTAACTGCAGTTTTTGTTTTAGTTAATTCAATCAACTTTTAACATGGTAACTCAAAAAAAGTAAACCTATCCTAAAGATACTATTGTATAAATATGTATACTATTGTATATCAATAGCTGTTTAGTTTTGGGATACTGGATGGTGACACCAAACCAAATCTGTCTGTTAAATACGGAAAACATTAAGCGTGAAACCACATTGTGTTTTCCTTTGTGTATGATTTGTGAAAAGAGGGGTTGCTGCAAGTTTGGAGTAGCTTGCTGAACTGTTACTTAATTTTGATTGGCTGAATCACTTATCAAGCTATTTTATAAGTAGTCTTAAGTGCATGGAAAATCCCATATGACATACATATATATGTGGCTGCATTACCAACATCATATATGTCCAGTGTAGAGTTTAGCCTTTATTATTTACAACACGCTTATTACATCAATTTGCAGTGCATCAATTAAACTTTTTTTTTTTTCAGACCTTTATCGTGATCACCAAAGGAAACACAATCTTCAGGTTCAATGCTGAGCCATCTTGCTACATTCTAAGCCCCTTCAATCTTCTTAGAAGAGGAGCCATCAAAGTTCTCATACATTCATATCCTTTGACCTGCTGGGAGAGATTTCAATCATGATGCTCTTGAATTATTGTGTGCTATATTTTAATCTGTTCAGCGATCATTGATACTGCTATTATATGTAATGATATTCTATGTGCCCATTAGTTTACCTTAACTTTATATTAAGTTATTTAGCATGTTCATCATGATTACAATTCTGTCAAACTGCTTTTTCATGACGATGAGCGACCCACCGTCATGGAGTAAAACTGTGGAGTAAGTATTCAGACCTGTGATGATTTCTTAAAGGGGTGATGTAAGGGTCATCTAATGCATACTTTTTTGAAGCAAAAAGTTGATTGTCCAATTACAATATGTCACTGAGATACTTCAAACGTCAGAGAGAGAATTGCAAGGGAGCAAAAGAATAGTGGAATGGAAAGACCTTGACAGTTTCTTTCCTTGCAGGTATGTTTTTACTGGTATTTATACCTTTGAGGCCTCATGCAAAGTGCTGTCCAGAGGCTTTGTGGTCGGACCTTTTACATTCCTTCGAGATCCATGGAATTGGCTGGATTTCATGGTGATAAGCATGGCGTAAGTATCCGAGGAGCTGATTGTCTTTCAAAACAGGCACACATATCCACCAAATTGTTATACACAGATCCACCACTGTCAGTCAGTCCACCATTAGATAACTGAAAGAAATGACAGACGTATTCAATTGTTTTGTACTGTGTGTGTCCACAGGTATGTCACTGAGTTTGTTGATTTAGGCAATGTGTCAGCCCTCAGGACGTTCCGTGTACTTCGAGCCCTTAAAACAATCACTGTGATTCCTGGTAAATGTTCATCTGCATTTGAAAGCCAGACTGATTTCAACATTACATTTTTTACATAAATTGCAACAATTATTCTTAAAGCTTTGCGAATTCCTGACTCTGTGATGTCAGATGACTGCTTTCTGTGTAAAGAACCATTTAAGATGAGCTTATAAAAGTTAAATTCTCATTTAACACAGTTAAACAGCCATTATGTCATGTGAGGTTCATACAGGAGTCAAAGCTTTGATCTGCCAGAACCATGCTGAAACCAGAAGCATCAGAATCACATCAGATTTCTGTTGGCCTGATAACGTTCATCTGACATACATCCATTTGGCCAGGTTTAAAAACCATTGTTGGTGCCCTGGTACAGTCTGTAAAGAAAATGGGGGATGTGATGATCCTCACTGTGTTCGCCCTGGCCGTCTTTGCTCTCATCGGCCTCCAACTCTTCATGGGAAACCTGCGCAACAAGTGCATCCGATGGCCCCTCCTCAACTCAACTGTGTTTGATTACAACTCCACCTTGCTTTACAATGACACCATGGGTTTCGGCGAAACGCTGAATTCCACTACGCCTTTTGATTTCCAGGAGTACATCAACAACGAAGGTGCGTCTCCACCACTGACACATATAACCTGTTACCGGTCTCTAAGCTGATGATGTTGAACAGTACTTTTACTTCTGTGTTTTATTTGCTCTGTCATGTGGCTATAGAGAATCACTACTATCTGGAAGGCAGCCTGGATGCTCTTCTCTGTGGAAACAGCTCTGACGCTGGGTATGTTATAACAAACTGCACAATGATACAATCGTACAATCGTATACAAGTCATGGAATGTATTTAATTTGTATTACTGAAATGATATCAGGAGGTGGACGCTACTGGAAAAGTAACCAAACCTTACATAGCCGTACAAACAAACACCTTTGAGATGTGTTGAGTGTGTCTCTGTTAAGAAGCATTCAAGAAGTTGAGGATTCTTGGGTCAAGTGGATGACCATCTGTGAGAGAACTGATTTTTCACCACGATCCTGTTGATAGAAAGTGCCCAGAAGGATACACATGCATAAAGGCTGGGAGAAACCCCAACTATGGCTATACCAGCTACGACTCTTTTGGCTGGGCCTTCTTGTCTCTCTTCAGACTAATGACACAGGACTACTGGGAGAACCTGTTCCAGCTGGTTGGTACTTAATAATATATACAAATACTTAAATAACAATAAAGTATATACTGTATAATAGATTTTTTTTTACTAATCCTGTAAAAATACTTGATTGTTCTCTCTTTCCTCACCTGTGCTCTAAATAATTTATTGCGGCTTACAAACATGCCATGTTGGCTTGAGCTCTGGTGTTGTACCCCCTGATTGCGTTTGCATGCGTCTGAATGTGCAGACTCTTCGAGCAGCAGGGAAGACGTACATGATCTTCTTTGTGCTAGTCATCTTCCTGGGTTCCTTCTACCTCATCAACCTCATCCTCGCTGTGGTTGCGATGGCCTACGATGAGCAGAACGTGGCCACTCTACAAGAGGCCCAGGATCGGGAGGAGGAGTTCCAGAGGCTGCTGGAACAATACAGAATCCAAGATCAGGTGAGTTGACAAATGCTACATTATCAGTTGCAAAGTATATGAGAAATGTAAATGAACATCATTCCTGAATGCTTCCCAACATATACAGTGTTGTCCATAAATACTTGAACGGTGAAAGGGCTGTTGCTGTTTTGGCTCTATACTCCAGCACAATGGATTGGAAATCCAGCAAAGGACGGTAAAGACTAACATTCACTGCTCAGATCCAAGCAAATGTCTCAAAACTCAATGGACGGCACATAACCTTTCAAATCCAGTATGTTGAAGAAAGAAGCCAAAACAGCAACACATTAGTCACTGTTGAAATGCTTGTGGACTGCGCTGTATGGAATAATGTATCTATAACTAGTTTGGAACAATGTACTAACAGCATACTGAGGGGAAACCGAATTGCACATCTTGGCCTTGACTTGTTGTTAGCATTCGGGATGCAGACCCACAAAACTACAGTAACATTGCTTATACACATTGCTCTGAAGTTGGTTGATTTGTCATTGGTTCATAACAGGAGCTAGCAGCTGCTGCTGCTGGAAGTCAGACTATGCTTACGAGTCAGAAAGAGCTTAGTCTCCATTCGGGGTCACACGGCGGTTCCGCGGATGACGAACAAAGCATCGGAGATGACATCATCAAGGACTGCAATGGGAGAATCGTACCCAGGCTGGCCATCATACCAGTGTCTTCTGAGTCAGAGGTCAAGGTGACCTCTCCTTACTAATGTTTGTCTTATTACGCTTAAAATCAATCCACCGTGTTGCAAATGCAGGTTGTTTCGTCTCCTTCTTCGAATGTGAATTTGTAAGTTCAGATTGTTTTGGATAGTGGTTTGTAAGCACAACCTTTTTATTAAAAGCTAGCATGAAAGGTGACATCCTATGTTGGTAAGAGTTCGTGTCAACTAAGATGTTGGGGGTCAGTGATGATGGCACTTAACCCTGTCCCTTCCTCAGTCAGTTACAGAAGAAGAAAGTAAAGTGGATTGCATGCTTCATGTGGAGCAGCCAGGCCTGAAGGACCGATCGGCCAGTGCTATTAGTGTCCTCACCGCTGTCATGGAAGGTAAGAAAGGGACACTTGACTAAGTATTCTTTATGAATCATATAATAGTGACCATGAAAATACTGAAAATGTTAAAATGATGATTACAATGCTGATGATTTCTATTTGTAGAGTATTGTAATAGTGTTTTTTTCATCATTGACAAATTAATTTTTATTCAGAATTTGAGTAAAGGTAAAGTGCACCCCAGTTTACAAATTTATGAAATATATTCGCTATCAGTCCTAGAATATTGTATTCAAATACTTTTTTGTAGCTCAACTGTTGACATGACATGTAGCGTAAATATCAGTGGTTTATTTTGTGCCTGGGAGACAAACACAGTAGTAGATATGTTAAGTCCCTCAGGCAAGTTTAGAAATACACCAGGCTTAGTTGAGAGCGGGACAGTCTTTGCTCTAATGTGAAGCGTAATTGCCTAGCTTATCATGTGGTCAGAGACATGACCTACTGACCCACCCCCGATCCCTGCTTGGTACAGTAGCATTGTCTGAAGTCTGTCAAGCATAGATCAGTCAGTCACATTCTGTGTGTCTTAGGGTGAATAGAGCCCTGTTAAAATACAGTTGCATGCCTTCTTGGTGCTAAGCATGAGCTATTTCAGCCATGCAAGGCGGCAACAGGGTGGCCATTAATTATGGGGATACCCACCACGGAATGTTTACTTGCACAGAATGCCCAAAAAGATTTCAATAGTTGTACATAATACACCACATTAAGAATGTTAAACTAAGACAGTAGTTCTCGAACCATTCCTCTGGGCTCCCAGATTTCTCACAATTTTGTTGCAGCCCTGAACAAGCTTACCTGAGTAAGCTTTATTAAAGTATACTCAGGTAAGCTTGAATAAACAAGCTTACCGAAGTGAGCTTGTTTATTCAATAGTAGACATGTGGAATAAGTCTGCTAGCTTTGGAATAAATTTAACTTGGAATGACTGAGGTCCCCAGAAGGGGTTTGAAAAATAATGAACTTGAGCAAAGAATGGTACATTTATGGTCAATCATTCATCTGCACTTGTCCTCCTATCTCGTTTCAGAGCAGGCCATTTTGTCCTAACTCCAGAAAAATAATCTCTCTAGTCATTATTCTTGTCAGTCTTGTTGAAGTACTATTTTTTCTTTCACTTCACAACAATGGTAGGAGGAAGTACTTTCAGCTTCTGTATCACCAGCCTGTCAATCATCTTAATTGGCCACCTAAACCTCTCCTCTCATTCTAATAGAGATTGAGGATGCCCAGAGGCCTTGTCCCCCTGGCTGGTACAAGTTTGCAGACATGTTTCTGAAGTGGGACTGCTGCCTTCCCTGGGTGTGGTTGAAGAAGTGGTTGCTCTTTATTGTGATGGACCCCTTTGTGGACCTAGGCATTACAATCTGCATCGTTCTCAACACCCTCTTCATGGCCATGGAGCATTACCCCATGAGCCCAGAGTTTGACCACATGCTCTCTGTGGGGAACCTGGTAAGAACATTTAAAGTGTTAATTCCGAGGTGTGCCAAGCTAGCTCTATTTTTGATTCGTAATTCTGTAGCTTGCCTCATTTCTCTAAAGATAACTGTGCATGACATATTGTTCAAAATGTCATGCTGTTCCTTAGTATTTTGATCATCATTTTTTATTAGACCTCTTCCTAAATCTGGGTTAACGTTTTTGACATTATGTTTAGGAATAAAAACTCTTGCATTTTAATAGGGGCATTTCCTCTTTATTTAGTTTGAAACAGAAGGAAACACAGACACAACTGACTTGTGCGAGGGATATTTTTATGATACAATTCTCTCATTAGGTTTTCACTGGGATCTTCACAGCAGAGATGGTCTTTAAGCTTTGTGCCATGGATCCTTACTACTACTTCCAAGTTGGCTGGAATGTTTTCGACAGCATTATCGTCACGTTCAGTCTGGTGGAATTAGGTCTAGCCAATGTCCAGGGCTTATCCGTCCTCAGGTCTTTCCGTTTGGTAAGAGAGCAGATGTTTTTGTTTTGATACATCCACTTAATTGTACACATTTTGTTTACAGGTACAGGCTATACTGATTCCATCAACATTACGTCAGGCCATTAACAAATACATTTTTCTTTCTGTTTGCCTGTCTTTCATTGTACTGTGTTTTTGAGGCAGCTGCGTGTCTTTAAACTTGCCAAGTCTTGGCCCACGCTCAACATGCTGATCAAGATTATTGGCAATTCGGTCGGCGCCCTGGGCAACCTGACCCTGGTGCTGGCCATCATTGTCTTCATCTTTGCTGTGGTGGGCATGCAGCTGTTTGGCAAGAGCTACAAAGAGTGTGTGTGTAAGATCGCCATTGACTGCAAGTTGCCGCGCTGGCACATGCACGACTTCTTCCACTCATTCCTCATCGTGTTTCGCATCCTGTGCGGGGAGTGGATCGAGACAATGTGGGACTGCATGGAAGTGGCCGGAGCCGGGATGTGCCTGGTGGTCTTCATGATGGTCATGGTCATTGGAAACCTGGTGGTGAGTGGATCAGAACCCAAATTCATACAACCCAAATCCATATTCTTAACACTTTGCTTTTTAAAAATGTGAAGTTCTATTTGATTTATAGGAAGTCATCCATTGTCAGGACGAGTGGGATACTAGTTGTGGTTTATTCTATTAGAGACTTCAGAAGATTTTCTTAGTAGTTATCCAACAGTTCTGAAAGCAGTGCAAAAAATAGTCAAAATTGGTCACAGAAAATTGTGTATAATGTCAAAATTGCACACTCTTGTTGTCTTTTGTGTGTAGTTATGCCAAATTAACTACATAGCTACAAACAGGCCCCAAAGGTTTCACAATTTCAGAGTTTAGATTCTCCCCACTGGTTTTAAAGTGACATTCTGGTGCAAAATCTCCGCTACTCTGTTGGGCCAATCATCAACACTCTGAACAGTACCCAAAATGCCTATTACAATTAACAGACTGGGAATAATGCAACAAATAATAGACCAGTTCATGCAAAAAATATACTCTCTTCGCAGTTCAGAAAAATATCTAGACACAACGGTGAATGGAACAAAGAATTCAAACAAAACAGTGTTAGACTGCTAAGTAGGTTAAGAACCAGATATAAGAATATCAGCTCAATAAATGCATGGTACAATCTACAAAAGCAGAAAAATGAAGAGAGAATGGAGATCCAAAAGAGCAAAACAGCTTACATCCTACTTCAGTGAGATTGCAGCCATGCAAATCTGTCTTACTAAATCAAAAAGCAGAAGCTTGCTTTGAACATGTCACTAATGCTTTCAGCAACTTGCTAAGATGTTTCAGAAAAATCTGGTGAATCGTTAGCAGCGCAACACCCTGCATCTTACTGCCAGCTTGCCTCTAAAGATAATCAGGGTCAGGCTTGGTTGGTTACTAGAAGATGAGATGCAGCTGGACGTTTTGTTGCCTGTAGGGGGCACTCTTCATTCTCATCTAAGAAACGAATTCCACTGCCCCGGGTCAGTGAAAGGGACATTGTCCTGCTTAGGGTACAGTCTTTCAGATGGGATGATAAATGTCAGTCCCATCTTTTTGTGATCCCATGGAAATTATTATAACTCTTTCCAATACCATCATTGGCACCCAATCATCCCTGTCACCAGTTAGCTAATTTATACCCTCTGCTTATCCCCATAACTGTGGCAACCCCCTGACCAGATTGTGAAAGTCACATTTAGCTGTGCTGCAGCTCCCCCTTTAGTAGCCCCAGCACTCACATGAATGTAGACTGCATCGCCACAGCCGAAGTTCGTGCTTCAGCCATCTGTCTGGCACCCTGTGACGGCAGATGACCACTTGTCTTCTATCCCCTTATTCCCAGCACACCCTGGGAAATGTATAATATATAATGTATAATATAATGTATGAAATCACTGATTTATGTAAGTCGCTCAAAATCAGAGCGTCAGCTAAATGTGAATCTTATTCTACCCATATAATCAATCAGAGAAATGCCTGCCTAGGCCATGACAGGCTAGTAGCCTATAAACACATGTCCAACATGCCTAAATGAATTAATTCATTGAAAAATATAGTCATAAATACAAATGTAGCCAAGGCAAACAAACACTCGTTTTTGATGTCAGCATATTTCATATCATCTGACAAAATGACACCCCTATACTCGGGGTTCGGTTTTTATTCAAAATTGATTCCCTAAGCCGGTTAATTTTTCAAATCAGTTTCCCTTATGTTACCCAAGTATGAAAACGTATTAAATGTATGCATTCCACTGTAACTCGCTCTGAAGGTTATGCTAAGTGACTTAAATGTACATGAACGGTACTTACATGAAAAAGCGTTGGAGGTCTCCCTTTCTGAGCCTATGCCAAGGTTTGCTTGAAAATATTTTTACGGTGCCCCATTGAAATTGTTGAACTCTTCCAAAAACACGCTGTTTTAAAAAAAGGTATTGCTCCTTGTCCAAGCTAACCCTGCTCCTTGTCCACTGTAATCAAAATGCAGTTCAGGTGTGCAGCAGATGGTTTGGTGAGTGGGATGCACTGCTCCCTCTGTATTACTAGCCTAAAGTGTCACTCAAATTTTGTCTTCTGAAATAATGAAAGTGGGACTTTCCAGATGGAAAGAAATTGCAAGATGGATGATTAAGTGGAAGTAGTACAACATTATGGTGGCACTTAGGGTTAATTTGATCAGGTTGTTTTTCTTTGCTAGCAAACGTTCACTTTGTCCATTCAAAGGGTTTGTAAATTGCAATAACTATTATTCAAAATCTCTACCGGTTTTAGTATTGTAATGCTCTGTCAATCCTGGTGATCTTGAGTACACAGCTGATAGGGAGTCTGTTGTTGGATCCCAAAAAACATCAAGAACAGACAGACCGCTTAGTAACACATCTTTTTCACTGAAGGGACATGTGGATGCTGATTGCAATCCAAACCAGCAGGTTTGAATATAGAAAATAAGGGTAAATAAAACAATGTTTTTGACAGTGTTAATTCCATATACCGTTGTACATTTAAAGGAAAGTTAAGCCATTGTTGAGGGACCAAGAAAAGTGGCATGAGAACATGGTGAACAAATGACTATGATTGTGGCCTAGAGATGTTTGACAGACTAAACCGCTGTTTCTGATGCACATACACTGCTGTAAAATAGGTAAAAATTTGTGCCACTGCTATTTCTCGTATGTCAATCTCAAATAAAGCATCCAGGATTTTACCGCAGCTTCTTTCAGTTTTTATATGTTTCTGGGTGTTTCTCCCTTCAGTCTCCTCTTAAGGAGGTGAAATGCATGATCTATTGAATTAAAGTCAGGTGAATGTTTTGGCCAGTCTAAAACCTTCCACTTTTTTCCCCTGACGGCAGTGTGCTTCGGGTGATTGTCCTGCTGCATGATAAATTCCTCCTGATTAGTTTCTATGTATATCTCCGTAAATTGGCAGACAATATGGTCCTGTACACTTCTGAATGAATTCTGCTGCTACCATCCTCAGATACCTCATCAATATATATTAATGAGCTTGTTCCAGAAGCAGACATGCATGCCCAAGCCATGACATTACCTCCACCATGCTTCACAGATGAGCTGGTATGCTTCGGATCATAAGCAGTTCCTTTCATTCTCCACACTTTGGCCTTTCCATCACTTTGGTAGAGATTAATCTTGGTCTCATCAGTCCATAAGATTGTGTTCCAGAATTTTTGCGTGTCATCTCTGTACTTCTTGGCGAATTTCAATCTGGCCTTCCGATTCTTACTGCTGATGAGTGGCATCTTGTGGTGTGGCCTCTATATTTCTGCTTTCTGAGTCTTCTTCAAACAGTAGATTATCTTCACAGCTTTCACAATATTTCCGTCATCAACTACTGTTGTTTTCCTTGGCCGACCTGTTCGACATCTGTTGCTCAGTACACCAGTAGTTTCTTTCTTTTTCAGGACATTCCAAATTGTTGTGCTTGCTATGCCCAATGTTTGTCCAATGGCTCTGGTCGATTTCCCTTCTTTTCTCAGCTTGACAATGGCTTGCTTTTCTCCCATGGACAGCTCTCTGGTCTTCATGTTGGTTCATCCTCTTTAACAAGAAATGCAGTCTTTTTAGGTTTAAACCAAGGATGGAAACATATATTAGTCATGCAGAGCTATTTAATGTTTGAACAATCAACCTAAAATGCTACACCTGGGCTACAAGAAACATCTGTCAGTCACATGTTCCAACACTTTTGCTCACTTGAAAATGTGTGGGTTCAAACAAAGGGTGGTATTTCCTGAGGTGTTTAACACATCTAAATGAGAATACCAGGAAATGAAAGCTGAAATTCTGAACTCGTCTCATACTTATCTTTTGATCTTAAACCAAAATGTCTTCAGTGAACAACAAAAACTAAAACAAAAGGAATTTGTCTTACCATTCCAATAATTTTGGAGGGGACTGTATATATTTAGACTGTTTATTCAATGCTTTGTAGAAGCCTTTGGCAGCTATAATAGCTTGAACTCTTCTTGATTATGCCTCTACTAGCTTTGCACACCTGGATTTGGGCAATTTCTCACATTCTTCCATGTAGATCCTCTAAAGCTCTGAGAAATTGGATATTCAGTGGAGCTCATGTCTGTGCTTTGGTTTGGCTACTCAGTGATATTCACAGACTTGTCCCAAAGCCTTTGGGGTGTTGTTGGTCTGAATCTTCATCTCAGTTCTGAGGTGTTGTGGGCTCTGGATCCGTTTTTCTTGGGATCTCTCTGTATTTTTATACTTCCTTCAGTCCTCACCAATCTTCCTGGTCATTATGCTGAAAAGCAGCCCCATACCATGATACTCCCATCACCATGCTTCATGGTAGGGATGCTATTAGTCAGGTGATTATAGTTTTTTGCCAGATGTAATACTTGGCTTTCAGGCCTGATAGTTCCATTTTGTTCTGATTAGACAATAAATGTTTTTGCCAGATCGCGTATGCAGAGCCGGCTAAAATGAGCGAATGTCTCTTACTGAGTGAGTGATTGACTGAGTACCCATTGTTATATAGCATCGTGGTTAGCGAAATGGACCTGCAAACAATAGGTCCTGTGTTCGGATCTCCTCACAGGCAAAGCAAAGTACGCATTATGAACATTAACGTATAGATAAAAACGTTGCTGGCTTCAGTATCTACATTATAGTAAGTCTGAAATAGAACAGTTGAAAGTGGTAATGTGACTGTTTCTGGTTGATTTTCGAAGTATGCATCCATGCATGCTTTTTGGTTCAGGATAGACAAAAACATTTGCTGGCTACAACATACAGTAGTTACATTATAGTAAGCCTTAACTAAAACTGTATACGGTTATATTGTGGCATTTTCTGGCATTGAAAAGTTCATCTTCAGTCTCACTAGCAATTGCTCAATCCTTATGAATCTTCCTAGGAAGATATTAGGTAATAGTAAGGCTATTACTGGCTAATAAGCTGTCAAAACCGCCATTGGCAAAAGCCATACAGTTTATAGACACTATGATGGAGGAACATTTGATAATAAATGTTAGTCAGTTTAACACAATGCTCAATGGTGTCTAGCAACTGCAGAAATGTGTGATGACGTGGCGTAGTGGTTAAAGACAGTGCCTCTCACTTAGAAGACCTAAGTTTGAATCTATTGAAAGCAATGACATGTATTAATTTGATTTGTGGGCCGCAATAAAACTATGAATATACAGTATTTTGACTATTTATGGTACATTCCATGATTCTCTCGTCTTTTTATTTGATGAAAAAGTAAGTTAACGTCCCCTTTATTGATAGTTACTGTATCAATGCAATTCACGAATGAAAGAGAAAGTACGTTGTTATGCCATGAAATGAAAAAGCTTTGGCAGACTCACTAGCAATTGCTCAATTCTTGACTATTCCAGTAAGTGAGCAGATACTGGTAAAGCCTATTACAGGCTAATACACTGTTAAAACAGCCAGTGGCAAACGCCATACAGTTCATAGATGCTATTTATGGTGGAGATAAATTTAGTATGAAACGTTAGTCAGTTTTACTGTATCAATATCATTCACAAATGGCATATTAGCTGTTGAAACGACCAGTGGCAAAAGAGGATTTGTTCAGGGTAGACACAAGAGGCTATACTAACACCCGTTAAATGTACAGCTTGGTGGTGTAGTGATTAACTGCACAGCCTTCCGCGTGGGCGACACTTTCTATTGCGGGCCGGTTGAACAAGGCTTGCCTGTTTATTTTGTTCATTCACCTTCTCAGATTCCTTCAGGTGGCATATTATATAACTTTTAATCAGGAGTGGTTCTGTCTAACCACACTACCAATGACGGCGGATTGGTGCTGCATAGATGGTTGTACTTCAGGCAGTTTCTTCCCTCTCCGAAGAGAAACTCTTGAAGCTCTCTTAGAATTGCCATTGGGTCCCAGGTCATCTCCCTGACCTTCACTACTTACGTGATTTAATGTCATTTTAACGCACAAAAAATGTTATTAAAAAACTAGGAAAATTCTAAGTGACCCAAAACTTTTGAACAGTAATGTATGTATTTATGTGTGTGTGTGTGTGTGTGTATATATATATATATATATATATATATATATATATATATATATATATGCACACACATATACTGCTTAAAAGAAACTAAGGGACCATATAATCATCATGGAGTAACACCAAGCCAAACAAACTTCAGGTTTATCAATCTCTCCAGTTAGGAAGCATAACCGATTATAAATCAATGTCACCTGTTTTGCTGCAAATGAAAGTGATAACAGATCCACTGGAGAGGCAACAGCAAGACAAAAAGGTAATGGTTTTTCAGGTGGTGGCCAGAGACGGTTGCTCTCTCCTTATAATTCCTGACAGATTCTTCTCTAGTTTTGTGTTTTGCTGGTGAGCTTGTCGCTACTGGTAGCACAAGGCGGTACTTGCAGCCCATTCAGGTTGCACAGGTAGTCCAGCTCCTTGCAAGACGGTTTGCTGTGTCTCCCAGTACAGTCTCAAGAGCATGGAGGAGATACCAGGGCTATAGTAGGGCATTAACCCAGCATCAGGACCGGTATCTGCTCCTTTGATTGAGGGGGAACGGTAGGACCACTGCCAGAACCCTACAAAATGACCTCCAGCGGTCTACTGGTATGCATGTTTCTCTGACCAAACTGTCCTCTAGCCTGACATCATATAGTGGGACCTGTGCTCCCAGCCCAGCAATGTGTGTCTTTGTTGGCATTTGCCAGAAAACACCAGAATTGGCAGGTCTGCCATTGGCACCCAGTTTTCTTCAGAGATGAGGGCAGGTTCACACTGAGCACATATGACAGGCATGAAAGAGTCTGGAGATGATGTGGTGAATGTATGCTGCCTGCAACATCATCCAACATGACCAGTTTGGTGGTTGGTCAGCGATGGTCTGGGAAGCCCTATCCTTGGAGGGTCGCACAGACCTCCACGTGCTAGGGAACATCACCCTGACAGCTGTTATGTTCCGTGAAAAAATCCACAAACATTAGATCTTACGATGGTGCAGTGGGTCCTGGGTTCCTCCTGGTGCAGCACAATGCCCGACCTCTGGGACGTTATGTAACAGTGCATCTGAACGCCGCCAAGTAGCGCCACAGACTGTCAAGGAGCTCACTGATGCCCTGATCCAGGTCAGTTTATTGAGACCCGATGTGTGATTTATGAGTTCCCTTAATTTTTTTGAGCAGTGTATATTACATATAAATACAGGGGTGTTAATAAAAAAGGGAAAATATTATATTTTATATCTGGTATTTTGCCATGACTTAGCAGAGCATGATGCCCAGTCTCTGACATGACTCTGCGTATTCCAGAATGGGGACATGCAGATGAGCTGTTAGCAGCTGATCACACAGGCACCATATTTGTGATGGGAGCTCAGCCATATGCATTTCCTCTTCATGGCGGTTATTCATAGAATCAAGCGGAAATGGCTATTCTCATCTTGATGAGCTAACAAAAGCAATGAGAATTTGATTTGCGCCCGTGCCAACACTATGGCCTTTTTTTACACCCTTAACCACCTACACTGCCCTCACATCCCAAAATCTGCCCCTGGGTCTACCTTTGAGACAAACAGCATTAAAACCAAGAGACACAATTTATTCAGTGAGTGGGGGAGGGGCTTATATCTATTTATGTCCAATGACTTGAGCCAGCAAACAGTGGTTTTGACCTTGGGTATATGCTAAGACCCGGCTCAAGTGAGCCCCCTGGCACGGACGAAACAAACATGGACAGCTGAGTGGCTCTGGGATCTGATCCAACATCGTCAGAATGCGTATCACTAATTGATAGGGGAGGCAATCGAATGTACCATCATCGTATGTCTGCATGTGGTATAACATGGGGATGTTCAGTTGAGTATGGTTAGAACTTACTAGCATTTTAGGTATAGGTCTAAATTTATTGTCTAGTCTCCTCAAACCCCTGTTTCATCCCCCTATGTCTGGCTTTTAAATCATGCTTCTACCTTTTTGAGTCCAGTTTAGAAATATACATTTTTAATTTGAATATAAGTTCATAGTTTAAATAAAGATATCTTTTGTAAGGTATTGTCATGAGTAAAGTAGGACATGTCATGTGGTTCTGTGTCAGTGTTATTAAGGTATGACATTTTTTGTCATAAATAGGATTAGTTGTGGTCAATTTTCAGTGGACCAAATTATTTTATAGCAGTTATAGCCTCTGTGACTTAACACCTGAATGTAGTTCCCTACACCTGGACTGGGACATTTGGTTTCTGCCCTTCTCAGGCCTTTTGCTTTGACTCCAGCTGATTCACAGCTTCCCACAGAGGAATGAGAGAGATCAGCCTTCCCCAGGCTAATGCGTAACCATGATCTGTATCTGCATCTGGGAAATAGGAACCCAGATATGGACTAACAGGGTTTAGACACTAAAGATAGCTCCCTACAGAAGTGCCGACCGACAGCCTAAAATTTATTGATGTACGTCAACATCGTCACCACATAACAACGTCAACTTGATATGCGTTATGTATATGAGACGCCCAGGTTTACTATTAAATGGATTAACTTTATTTTTTTAACAGCTTGGAGGCGCAGCTGCACTGATTAAATATTCCTGTTTAGGAGGTACATGAAAACACTGTAGGTTGCTTCTCCTTTACGTTTCTCATTATCTCTTTAAATATATTGAAACTGAATTCGGTCTTATTGTTGTATTTTTATTTTCCAGGACACCACAATGATACAATTGCTTAAGACGCTGTGGGTAGCACTGCAAAAGCTATATATTACAATATAGAAATGTCATTGACTTGCTAAATTGTTACTTGCCCGATGCATAAATTGGATGCAGATAAAATGCTTAAAAAATGTGTATCACATGATCCAATCTGTCAGAACCCCATCATATCTTCTTTTGTCTAACCTTTAAGGGGTTTGTCTGAGATTCATTTTTGGGTGAAGTAACACTTACCATAAGGCCCATGGAATGATTACCTACCTCTGTCACAGCCTGGAATTGATGCAATTTTGAACGAAACTGACCTGTAAAGTATCTGTTCAGCTGAAAATGTGATTAATACTGTAAAAATGACAACATTATTTTGAGGAATACAATGTTGACAGGTTCTTTGAAGCAAACAACACCTCTCGTCTTAGTTTGGGTAGGGTTTTGGGTAGGTTTTCTTGCAATGTAGCTTTTGCTCGGATGCCCGGGATGCACAGTTTCAATTAATGAATTCAGACAATGCTATTTAATACTAATTCCAGGCTGTGTTGATGAATGTCTAGTGAAAAATGACTCCATGGGCCTTCAAGAACAACTCAAGGTAAGTGTTATTTCACCCAAATATGAACCTAGAATGAACTATCCCTCTTAGTTCCCATCCACCTTGTATCCCCATAGGTGTTGAACCTATTTCTAGCCTTGCTGCTCAGCTCGTTCAGTGGAGACAACCTGTCCAGTGATGATGACGGTGAGATGAACAATCTCCAGATTGCCATCGGCAGGATCAACTGGGGCATTGACTGGGTGAAAGCTTTCATCCGGCGCAAGATCCTTCAGCTACTTGGTAAAAAGTCCCCCGGAGACGAGCAAGGAGGTGGCAGGGTTGAAGAAACCCCCGAAAAAGAGGCTGTTGCACTAAACCATTTGGACATGGGCCAGGATTGCAAGACACCAAACAAGATGAGCAATTGTGTTGAGGAAATTCAGGCAGATGGCAATATGAGCGTCACAGTTCCCATAGCCCAGGTGGAGTCAGACTTTGACAATGATGATGATGATGATGACAGTGGATCATTAACAACAGAGGAAGAAAAGGAACAAGGTGAACACTTAAATGTACAGACCGGTGGCAAAATGAAGAAGGTATAGTTACTCTGCTTTATCTATGGTGTAATTGTTATTTTGACATAACCTAAGGAGGAAAACATTCATTAATCAAGTTAATGAATTAATAAGTGTATTAGTGCTGGATATTTAAGAGGCTAATTAACAAGGAAGAGAGTTCACTTACAGAAGCTTGATTAGTTCTCTCCTATGCTATGATATGGTTTACATTTTGTAGTTTCAGACACTTCCTTTCCTCCATCTCCATAGCTATTGGGTGACGAGTCCTCTGTGTGCAGCACAGTGGACTATGTACCAGAACCAGAGCCGGGGATAGAAGAAGAAGCAGATGAGCCAGAACCAGAGGAACCAGAAGAATGCTTTACTGATGGTATGCAGAAATACTTTCCCCCACATTAATACCTACAGTGCCTTTGGAAAGTATTTAGACACCTTCACTTTCTCCATTATTTGTGGAGAAACATTTCTAATTAATAAAAATAATGGCATTCTACAAACAAACCCCATAAAGACAATACAAAATTACATTTTAGTTATGTTTCCCAGGTTATTGAACATAGAAATAGAAATATCTCATGTACACTACCATTCAAAAGTTTGGGGTTCCTTTTCCATGAAAACATACATGAAATTAGTTTGAACAGGAAACGTATTGAAATGTATAGGAAATATAGTAATTGACAAGGTGATGATTTTTTGTTGAGGAGCTCTCAATGTAAGTGAAACACTCCATCCTTGGCCTTCACAAAAAAAATCCATCAGAGAGAGAGCAGGAATATTAGGAGTTGCCAAATCAACAGATTGGTTCATTCTGAGAAAAAAAACGTACTGATGAGCTCTGCAACACAAAAAGTCCTGGACGTCCACAGAAGACCACAGTGGGGGATGATTGTAGGATCCTTTCCATGGTAAAGAATAACTCCTTCACAACATCCAGCCAAGAGAAGAACACTCCAGGATGTAGGAGAAGACTTCAATGAGAGCAATTACAGAGGGTCCACCACAAGGGGCAAACCATTCATGAGCATCAAGAATAGAAAGGCCAGTTTAGACTTTGCCAAAAAACATCTAAATAAGCCAGCCCAGTTCTGGAATAGCCTTATTTGGACATATTAAACTAAGATCAATCTGTACTAGAATGATGGGAAGAAAAAAGTATGTAAAAGGCTCATGATCCGAGCCATACCAAATCAAGATGGTGGAGGCAGTATGATGGCATGGCCATGCATGGCTTCCAATGACACTGGGTCACTAGTGTTTGTTGATGATGTGACAGAAGACAGAAGCAGCCGGATGAATACTGAAGTGTAAGGGGTATATTGTCTGCTCAGATTCAGCCAAATTCAATTCAGCAAAGTTGATTGGACGGCGCTTCACTTTACAGATGGACAATGAACCAAATCATACTGCGAAAGCAACCCAGGAGAGGCAAAAGAAGTGAAATATTTTGCAATGGCCGAGTCAATCACCTGATCTCAACCCAATTGAACAGGCATTTCACTTGCTGAAGAAAAACACTTAAGGCAGATGACTATGAACAAACAAAACTGAAAACAGCTGCAATAAAGCCTGTTCAAACCCTTGAATTAAAGCTGAAACTCAGCACTTTAATTGCTTTTCAGTTGATTCATTGCAAATCCATTGTTGTGGTGTACAGAGCCACATTTTTGTCAGTGTCCAAATACTTCTGGACCTAACTTTCTTTTTTTTAATTCTTACTATGTAGATGTCATATGCCATGTCACAAGAATTTCATTGTGCAGGACGACGACATGTTTTTTAGGTCTTTTGATAAATAAACTTTGAACTTCTGGATTTCCTTTGTTTGGATCAACTTCTGCTTGTTCACATCTTGTCTTCTGCTTGTTCACACCACGTCCTAGTTTTTTTGTTTGAATTTAAATTCTACATTAATTAATGTCCAGCAATTTGGAAACTTCCTCTGCCTGTCCTGAGTCATATTGTGGGAGAATCAATGGAGCAACTTTGCCAACGAGACATACATAGTTTGCGAAAAACGTTTTGCAGAGGATCATGACCCACGTTCACTAAAAAGAGGATTAAAGGCGAATAATAATAATACCCATCAAATTACCCAGTTTAACCTGTGGAGATTAGAGAGATTGTAAATAATACTTCTGATTGCAATATATAAATGTTTGTATTTTCCTTTCTCTCTCAAGCAAATAATGTTTGACTACCTGAGGTCAAAATCAAAGATAATTCTGGTGACTTGCTTTCTAGCTAGCGAATAATAACTTTCATTTACTGTTATTTATAAACTTGCTGTTCCCGATAAAATGCGTGGATTGATACAAATTGCGACCAAAACTGACCAGTAAAACTGGAACTTGGTTTATGAAATGAGAATGATATCACACAATTAAAACTTTCTTTTGAGGAATACAACACCACTTGTCTTAGTTTATAGTGTTTTAGAGTCGTCTTCCACATGCACTGCTGCTTTGTGATAGTGGTACGTACCGTTTCCATTCATGAATTTGAACAATGCTAATACCGCTAAATACTGACTGAGACAGAGCTGTATAATGGTTTCATAAAATGACCTGAAGGAACAACTCTGTTTGAGGGGACTGTCATCTAAATGATTTTTGGACCAACTATCCCTTTAAATCAGGTCACCCTACAGATATTAAATAGTTCAAATAGTTGTTCATAATATCAATATATTATCAAAACTGTGCATGCTTTATAAGGTTAAGTTTAGGCTTTTTGAATAATGGTTAGGGTTAGGGATAAGATGTGGTTTTAAGCTTAGGGTGAGTGTTAATTGACATGCTATTGATCGTCTTTAAATAGTCAATCTGTAAGTGATTTACAGACTATCCAATTATTTTTTGTTAAATGTCTTATTAGTCTGGTGCATATACACATTTTAGCAAACAAACACTGGCACAAAATGTTTATGACTGAACTGAGTACTGTA
Source organism: Esox niger (assembly GCA_016801105.1). Classification (NCBI taxonomy): domain Eukaryota; kingdom Metazoa; phylum Chordata; class Actinopteri; order Esociformes; family Esocidae; genus Esox; species Esox niger. The sequence continues at coordinate 18,120 of JACXGJ010002712.1, read as the reverse complement.
AAGACAACAGAGTCTTCACAGTCTTTACGAACTGAGCATGTAGCCTTGGCTACAACTATTATTACTTAACTACCTGATCACAATTATTTGAGCAAGATCGCAATGATTTTTATAGAACCTGATCTACTTGCAAATTATTTTGATTCCAAAATCATGTTTCCAATCTGAGTGAGGTCAATGTTAGAAATGTCTCAACAAATATCATGCAAATATTTTTTTTTCCATAGGATGTCTAGCGAGTATGACATGCTCCACGGAAAGATATAGGCTCAGATCATTTACTGAAAATTGTTTGCTTCTTAATTTTAATAGGTTTAAACCTAGTTTCGAATTGTTTTGCAAAGCTCCATAATGTAGCCTAATTTAGCAACATTATTATTGAATGAACAAACATGGTTCAGTCAGTTATTTGTCGTATCAAACACTCATGCATGTGTATAATATTGTATAATATTGTATAACGAAAGGTGGAACATATTGCAAGTGTGACGACGACATAAACTTCATAAACTTAACGTTTTGCTTAGAGCCTTTGGATTAGTTTGGCAAACATTCTACTGATAATTGTCTACTACTGCTGTTCTACTGCAAAAACTGGCCTAATAATATATTCTGGACATTAATTAAACAAGTATTATTACACAATTTCATGTTTTGGGGTACAAGTAAAGCGTGCCTAGACACACTGGCATCTCTCTCTCTCTCTTTCTCTCTCTCTCCAGAATGCATCGCGAGATGGCCGTGCCTGACGTTTGACGTCTCTCAGGGCAGAGGCAAGAAGTGGTGGAACCTCCGCAGGGCCTGTTTTACCATTGTAGAAAATGACTACTTTGAGACCTTCATTGTCTTCATGATCCTCCTGAGCAGTGGTGCTCTGGTGAGTCAGTGCTTCGTGGCAATGTTTGGGGTCGCTTAGAAATGTTTTCCATGAAAACATACATGCGATGAGTTTGAATAGGTAATATAATCATTGCAAAGGTTCGAAAATATTTATTGTTATAATGATTGTGTCGTTCACAATTGCTGCTTTGTTGAGGTAATCACCCCATGCTTCCTGAAGCACCTCACAAAAAGTTGGCTTGGCTTGATGGGCACTTCTTACGTACCACACAGTCAAGCTGCTCCCACAACAGCTCAATAGGGTTGAGATCCGGTGACTGTGCTGACCAATCCATTATAGACAGAAAATCGTCTGACTGTTTCATCCCTAAATAGTTCTTGCATAGTTTGATGCTGTTCTTTTGGTCGTTGTCTTTTTGAAGGAGGAAATTGGCTCCAATTAAATGCTGTCCATATGGTATGGCATTGCAAAATGGAGGGATAGACATTCTTCTTCAAGATTCCTTTTACCCTGTACAATTATCCCACTTTACCACCACCAAAGCACCCCCAGACTGTCACATTGCCTCCAACATACTTGAAAGATAACATCAAGCACTTCTCCAGCATCTTTTTATTTGGTCTACATTTCACAAATGTTCTTCTTTGTGATCCGAAGACCTCTAATTTAGGATTGTCTATTCATAAAAGATTTGCTAATCTTTCTCTGTCAGTGTCTGTGTTCTTTTGCTCATCTTAATATTTTATTTTTATTGACAAGTCTGAGGTTTGGATTTTTCTTTGCAACTCTCCCTAGAAGGCCATTATCCCGGAGTCACCACTTCACTCTTGACGTTGAGGGTACTATTTAATGAGGCTGCCAGTTGAGGACCTGTTAGGCAACTGTTTCTGTATTTTTCCTCTTGCTAAGATGTGCACCTGGCTTACCACTACTCTTTCTATTCTGGTTGGAGCCAGTTCACACTGCTCTGTGAAGGAAGTTGTTTCTTGTAATTTTTTTGCATGGAATAGCCCAAATTTCTGAGAACAAGAAAAGACTGACAAGTTTCAGAAGAAAGTTAGTTGTTTCTGGACATTTAGAGCATGCAAATCAAACCCACTGTTTTATTGCTGCTTTAATCAGCACAACAGTTTTCAGCTGTGCAACCGAAATTGCAAACAGATTTTCTAATGATAATTTTTTTAATTATTAACTTGGATTAGCAAAAACAATGTTCCTTTGGAACACAGGACTAATGGTGGCTGATAATGGGCCTCTGTACGCCTATGTAGATATTAACTTAAACAATATGCTGTTTCCAGCTACAATACATTTTACAACATTAACAATGTCTACAGTGTATTTCTGATTAATTTAATGTTGTTTTAATTTATTTTGAAATAAGGATTTCTATGTGACCCCAAACCTTTGAACAGTACATGTATACTGAATATTTTATTTCTGTTTCCATTATTATCTATTGGAAAGCCTTTAGTTTTTCTGAGATCCTTTATCTTTGTCTTAATTCTGCAGGCTTTTGAGGATATTTACATTGAGAGAAGAAGAACAATTAAAATTATCCTGGAGTATGCAGATAAAATCTTCACCTATGTGTTTATAATTGAGATGCTCTTAAAATGGGTAGCGTATGGCTTCAAGACGTACTTCACCAATGCTTGGTGTTGGTTGGACTTCCTCATTGTGGATGTAAGTTTACATTTTGGTGTTTTGTGAAGAGCTATATAGATGGAACTTAAACATTTCACTTTACAGCACTTAGCTCAATGATAAATAAATAATATTACAACAACATTGTAATGATTGTGACCATACACTCCACTAGAAATGCATACTACTGATTTCTTACTTGTCAGCAAATGAGGTCAAGAATGTTCTTCATATGTTGTTTGTATGTTTGTTTGTTTGTTTGGTTGGCTACAACTAATTAATAATCCTGCCTCAGGTTTCCTTAGTCACTCTAGGAGCTAACTGGATGGGCTACTCTGACCTTGGACCAATTAAATCTCTTAGAACACTTAGGGCTCTAAGGCCACTTCGAGCCCTGTCACGATTTGAGGGGATGAGGGTGAGTAACCGTTTTAAGTATGTCTAAACATTAATGATGAAATATCAATACATACACAGACAGAGCCTATTGTGACTGAGGAGACATTAGTGGCCATGAATGTCCATTATGATGGAAGTGACATTAGTAGTTATTACTATATTGTGACGGAGGTGACGTTATTGGTCATAACTGACTATTGGGATCTTACTGGTCTTGACTGACGATTGTGATGGAAGTCATGACTGCTGTGTGTCCTGTCTATGGGGTTGGGGCTAGGTGGTCGTGAACGCTCTCATCGGCGCCATCCCATCCATCTTCAATGTGTTGTTGGTGTGCCTTATCTTCTGGCTCATCTTCAGCATAATGGGAGTCAACCTGTTTGCTGGAAAGTTCTACCGCTGCATTAACACCACCACAGATGTAATCATCCCCATGTCGGAGGTTAACAACAAGAGCGACTGCTTAGCTCTCCAACTTGCTACCCAGGAAGCACGCTGGGTCAACGCCAAAATCAACTATGACAACGTGGGCCTGGGCTACCTGTCTCTTCTGCAAGTGGTGAGAGTTGGTTTTCAGACTGTGGCCCAGTGCTTTCCTGGAGAGCTACCTTTCCACCTTCAGAATTTTCTCCAACCATACATTAGCACATGGAATTTCAACCCAATGGGTGTGCCCCAAAATTTTTCGGAAGACCTGGGCCTGAATTGAGAGGGTACATTTTATATTACAGATATACATTTATATATACACTGCTGATTTTGCAGGTTTCCCTACTTACAAAGCATGTAGAGCTCTGTAATGTTTACCATAGGTACACTTTAGACGGAATCTAAAACAGAAATCCAGAAAATCACATTGTATGATTTTTTTATAATTAATTTGCAATTGATTGCATGACACAAGTATTTGAACACCTAACAGATCACAGATCTGTTAGTTTTTCTTTAAGAATCCCTCCTCTTCTCCACTCTTTACCTGTATTAACTGCAACTGTTTGAACTCGTTACCTGTACTAAAGACACATGTCCACACACTCAATCAAACAGACTCCAACCTCTCCACTATGGCCAAGACCAGAGAGCTGTGTAAGGACATCAGTGATAAAATTGTAGACCTGCACAAGGCTGGGATGAGTGTTAAAGGACAGTAGGCAAGCAACTTGGTGAGAAGACAACAACTGTCGGTGCAATTATTAGAAAATGGAAGAAGTACAAGATGACGGTCAATCTCCTTCGGTCTGGGGCTCCATGCAAGATCTCACCTTGTCGGGCATCAATGATCATGAGGAAGGTGAGGGATCAGCCCAGAACTACATGGCAGGACCTGTCAATGACCTAGAGAGAGCTGAGACCACAGAAAAGGATTAGTAACACCCATGCTGTCATGGATTAAAATCCTGAAGCACGCGCAAGGTCTCTCTGCTCAAGCCAGCGCATGTCCAGGCCCATCTGAAATTTGCCAATGACCATCTGAATGATCCAGAGGAGGAATGGGAGAAGGTCATGTGGTCTGATGAGACAGAAATAGAGCTTTTTAGTCTTAACTCCACTCACCGTGTTTGGAGGAAGAAGAAAGAAGAGTACAACCCAAGAACACCATCCGTCTGGTGTCTGTATGGAAGAGTGGGCCAAAATCCCTGCTGCAGAGTGTACCAACCTGGTCAAGAACTACAGGACACATATGATCTCTGTAATTGCAAACAAAGGTTTCTGTACCAAATATTAAGTTCTGCTTTTCTGATGTATCAAAAATGTATGTCATGCAATAAAATACAAATTAATTATATAAAATATTACAATCAAACCTGCATGTCAGCAGTGTACCATATACTTGTTCTCCCCACTGTATACAGTGGGGCAAAAAAGTATTTAGTCAGCCACCAATTGTGCAAGTTCTCCCACTTAAAAAGATGAGAGAGGCCTGTCATTTTCATCATAGGCACACATCAACTATGAAAGACTAAATGAGAAAATAAAATTCTGAAAATCACATTGTAGGATTTTTTATGAATTTATTGGTAAATTATGGTGGGAAATAAGTATTTGATCAATAACCAAAGTTAATCTCAATACTTTGTTATATACCCTTTGTTGGCAATCACAGACGTCAAACGTTTTCTGTAAGTCTTCACAAGGTTTTTACACACTGTTGCTGGTATTTTGGCCCATTCATCCATGCAGATCTCCTCTAGAGCAGTGATGTTTTGGGGCTTTCGCTGGGCAACACAGCCTTTCAACTCCCTCCAAAGATTTTCTATGGGGTGGAGATCTGGTGACTGGCTAGGCCACTCCAGGAGCTTGAAATTCTTCTTACGAAGCCACTCCTTCGTTGCCCGGGCGGTGTGTTTGGGATCATTGTCATGCTGAAAGACCCAGCCACGTTTCATCTTCAATGCCCTTGCTGATTTCACTCAATATCTCACGATACCTGACCCCATTCATTCTTTCCTTTACAGAGATCAGTCGTCCTGGTCCCTTTGCAGAAAAATAGCCCCAAAGCATGATGTTTCCATCATGAGGTTGTGGACAGGTGTCTTCTATACTGATAACAAGTTCAAACAGGTGCCATTAATACAGGTAACAAGTGGATGCCAAAGGAGCCTCTTAAAGAAGAAGTTACAAGTCTGTGACAGCCAGAAATCTTGCTTGTTTGTAGGTGACCAAATACTTATTTTACCAAGGAATTTACCAATAAATTCATTAAAAATCCTACAATGTGATTCTCTGGAATTATTTTCTCATTTTGTCTCTCATCAATGAAGTGTGCCTATTATGCAAATTACAGGCCTCTCTCACCTTTTTAAGTGGGAGAACTCGCACAATTGGTGGCTGACTAAATACTTTTTTGCCCCACTGTATATGTATATATATATATATATATATATATATATATATATATATATATATATATATATAAAACATTTTCACAAAGATAAATCATGTCAGAACATTTTCCATCTTTTATGTGACCTATAATGTGAACAATTCAATTGAAAAACTGAAATCTTCAAGGGGACCACATTTCCAAAAGCCTTACAAAGTATTCTAAAAAACAAGATACTTTCAGATCTTCTAAAAACATAAAAAGGCAAGATAGATGGTACAATGATAACTTACACAATTAGGTGCTTGTATTTCTTGTAGTTTTTTCAACTTAAACAGTCATTTTGTGAACTCAGTGTCAGAAACCAGAAAATCCCAGAGCGATTTTGCCTGCCCATGTTTGCTATTGGATGGTGCAGATTTTCCATTTGACCAATGGAAATTCTTCATTTTAGAACGCATCCAAATGTGTTTATGATAAAATAAAGGGGCATATAGAAAAAGACTGGGAACACTTGCACCTAGTACACCCGATTCTACTAATTAGTAGCTTCTCAAGATCTCGGTTAACTGATTTAGGGGTGTAAGAACAAGTGTTGGGCAAAAGCCTGCATACCCAGTAGCTCTGAAGGAGGACACTTGGCCACTACTCAACTTCTTACAAATGCATTCATTTTATTTAGCTGATGCTCTCATTAAAATGATTTGATAAGTTAGTTATAGTATCTGAAAGAACTGCCTTTCTCCACAGGCAACATTTAAAGGATGGATGGACATCATGTATGCTGCAGTGGACTCTCGAGAGGTAGGTACTTAGTGAAATACAAGCTTCTGTAATATTAATGTTTTTTTAATGAGTGGTTATTACCAAAGAATATGCACAAAATATTGAAAGGAGTGCTTACAATGCCTTGTAAAAGTGTTAATACTCTTGACCATTTCTCCCATTTTACAGCATTACAAATTGTGAATTGAAATGTCATTCTTTTCAGTATTTCATTAAAAAATGTATATCATCAAATAGCATTCTTTAGAAGTAAATTAGTTATAATAATAGAAATGCATAGATCAAATTAAAAAGGGAACAGCATAATATCCCAGTTTTTGAATATTGCCAGTGAGCCTAGTTAAATCAATAATCAGTGAAGGCTGCATCATAACACCCAGGCACTGAAAAGAAAAGGTTCCTCAAAACTTTGCACTCAATCACAAAGACTTGAGAGAAAACCCACAGAGAGGCCTACAGTACATTCATTTTATAGGAACTACAGAGTTTAGTGTCTGGAAGTGAAGTAATCGTACACCAGTCAACCCTATCGCAGCTTTGGGTTTCTTTGGCCATAATAAGAGGATAACAAGAAAGAAGCTTTTGCTGACAAATAACCATCTGAAAGAAAATCTGCAGTTTGTCAGGAAGGGTGAGGGTTAGATGTAGGTCGGATTACACAAAGATAATGCATTTTGGCTAATACTCAAAGCACTATGTGCTGTGCACATTTTCCAAGCCTCAGCACACACCATCCATAGAATGAAGTGTAGTGGTGGCAGCATCATGCTGTGGGGATATATCTCATTAGCAGTGACTGGGCATCTTGTTAAAATGTAATAAAGAATGGATGGACCAAATACAGGGAAATACAGTTTTAGTCCACTAATAAAAACGGATGCTTGGTTGGAAATTTGACATTTATAACGACAATGATCCCATATACTGTACAAGGCTGAAGCAACATTTGTCACGTCCCCGCCTCCGCCAGCGCGCAGCAGAGGGCGCCCGCGCTCCAGGAACTCAGTACACACCTAACACACCTGTCACCAATCACCACCTCACACACCTGTCCCCAGTCACCTAATCACCACACATTCAAGTACAGCTCCCTGCCATCTCACCCCTGCCAGATCAATGGTTCATGTTTACATGCCACATCTCGCGCTTACTAGTTACTCGACCTGCCTACCCGTGCTCCGACCCATCGCCCGTTCCCGACCATTCTGCCCGATCCGTACCTGTACTTTAGTAGCCCGCCGGTGTTTTGATCTCTCGCCTGTCCCTGACCATTCTGCTAGCTTCCCTATTGTAATTCTGCCGCCAGCCCGTGTACCGACTCTCTGCCCGTCCCTGACTACTCTGCCTATCGCTCGCCTGTCCCTACGCCGCCGAGTCGTTAGACGCCTGACCTCCCGTCCCCGTACTCTCCACCTGCCCTTCTCCCTCCTGCTCCCTGTCCGCGTTTGGATCCCCACCAGCACCCGTGACAACATTGGAGTGTCTCAAGATCAAAAAGGGGAATATCCTTCAGCCAGCCAGTCAAAGTCCAGATCTCAAAGCCATTGAGGCTGTGTGAAACAATTTGTATTTTTCTTCCAACCAACATGACAAACCAGTAGCAAGTGGACCACAATAACTCACACATTGTTTGCAAAGCTTACACAAAATGCTTACACCAAAAGACTTAAAGCTGTTATTGCAGGTGGCTGATTAATATTAATTTGTCAGGGCTGATTACATCTGGAAGTATTTTTTTTTTCTGAAATGTATTTCCCAACATAACACTAACAACATTTCACAATAATTGAGTTGCAGAATTTTTAAAATATCATACAGAACAATATTTGAATACACCATTTCTAATTCTAAGTTAAAAGAACAGGTTGGGGTTTTAATATTTTTGCAAGGCACTGTAGACATGCTTCTGAATTGTAATGCCTAGACTAATAGTATATATACATGTAGGTATACATATTTAGTTCAGTTGTATTAGTTATTGTATAAGTAATTATAAAGTGTTTGGACAACCATGACAAGTGATTGTGTGTCCAAACTTTTGATTGGTACTGTTTAAATGGTTCCCTAGGTGGAGGAGCAGCCCTCATACGAGATTAACCTGTACATGTACATCTACTTTGTCATCTTCATCATCTTTGGCTCCTTCTTTACACTCAATCTCTTTATTGGTGTCATTATAGACAATTTCAACCAGCAAAAGAAAAAGATAAGTATTTCTTTAAAAATATAATTGAAATTAATAAAGTAAATAATGGATGCCATTAATAAATCTGCAGATCAAACAACATTACATTTGCTGGAGCTTACGAATATACCAGCAGTATTATAATTTTTTTAAATAGTTGCAGTTGGGGGGAAAGAGAGTTATACAATTTTGGGGCAGCAGCACAATTTATTTATCACCTTCTGTACTGTAGTTAAGTGCATGTGAAATACATTTATATTACTATGGTGATGCATAATTTCCATGGTAATTTGGGAATGTCCAGTCTAGTTGCATTTTGGGTAATGCAGATGGTTTTATACTACAAATATGACCTGCATCAGCTAACATCAACTGCTCAATCAGAGAATCATCTTCCACAGAACACTGCCATCTTTAACAAATGAAACAGAGGGGAACCACACACTACAGTTTAATCAATTTAACATGTTAATGAACAATTTAATCAAGTAAACAAAATATTGCAGATTTAACATTACATCCAAATCCAGATTGTACAGTTGACATTTTTTTAATTAATTCAGATATCTAACCATGTATTTGAAAATGCACAGAATAATTGTGTCTTAATTTTGATACTGCACTTTGGTGATGACATCTTCATGACAGAGGAGCAGAAGAAATATCATGAAGCCATGAAGAAACTTGGCTCGAAGAAGCCGGTGAAGCCTATCCCAAGGCCTACGGTATGCGATGCATTAATGGCATTGAGTTATGGCCACAACCTCATGCTACTCTTTAGAGATTCATTACTTCATTCATTCATTTCAGTCTAACACTGGAATATCACTCCATGTAAGCACCAAATATGTTTGGATCTTTTATGATGAAATTGTACTGTACCGTTCAAAATCTGGAAGTAAAATGCCTGTTATGGGGCCATGCATGGTGTTTGAACTACTTTCTGCAGTACAGTCTGCAAGGATTGCTTTGAGTATACCCTGTGACACTGGAATGCGACTTTGCCACAACGTCACAGTTGACCTACATTAACCTTTTCCTCCCAGCACCGGTGTTAACAGACCCACTGACCCTGTGGAATTTGTTTGTCTCTCCCTCTCCTCCATGTCCCTCTGGCCTTTGCAGAATATGATCCAAGGCATGGTGTTTGATTTCATCAGTCAACAGTTCTTTGACATCTTCATTATGGTCCTCATCTGCCTCAACATGGTCACCATGATGGTGGAAACGGATGACCAGAGTGTGGAGAAGGAAGACGTCCTCTTCAAGATCAACGTGGCCTTTATCGTTGTCTTCACCGGCGAATGTCTGCTCAAGCTTTTTGCTCTTCGTCAATACTTCTTCACGATCGGATGGAACATCTTTGACTTTGTTGTGGTCATTTTGTCCGTCGCTGGTATGTACCTCAGGAAGTTTTATGATCTATACCGAATGGTATACTAAGTAATATTAGGGCTGGGTGTTATTCATTTCAATTCCAGTCAACTGAGAAAATCAACCAATTCAGCGTTGTTCTAATATTCTGTTCCGCATGGGATCTGATGTTTTTTCTGAAAAAGATTTGATCAATGTTTAAACTGACAAATGTTTATCGTATTCTTATTGGCATGCACATTTTTTATAGCCATTGCTGTAGAAATGAAGTCTGTGAGGTGGAAGGTGTTGGGAGCTGTTTATGGCCAATAAATCCCTGACAAATAGAGAACAATGTACAGGTTATGATACACATTCAACTGTAAATTAATGTATAAAAAATACTAATGTCAGCTTTACGTATATTTTTGTATTCTGTTTCTGTATGTTGTCTGCTATTAACATCTTTTTTATCAAATATATTATCAGTGTGTATATGTAAATAAAGGCTTTTGTTATTCAAAGTAAGTTTGAGGCGGACTTGAGGAGTAAGCGACAAACAACCGATGGGGCACAATAAGAGAAATGCTATAAGCACCTTCTATACTACGTACTGTAGGTTTTGTTATCTGAGAATATGAGTTAATTTAACTGAACATGGAGAGGTGTGATGGATCATTAACCTGTGTTAATCTTATTTCCTTTCAGGTATAATGCTGTCTGACCTCATAGAAAAGTACTTCGTGTCCCCAACCTTGTTTAGGGTCATCAGGCTTGCTAGGATAGGCAGGGTCCTGCGTCTCATCAAAAGTGCCAAGGGCATTCGGACGCTATTGTTTGCGCTGATGATGTCACTTCCTGCCCTGTTCAACATTGGCCTCTTGCTCTTCCTTATCATGTTTATCTTCTCCATATTTGGCATGTCCAACTTCGCCTACGTCAAAAAAGAGGCTGGCATTGATGACATCTTCAATTTTGAGACGTTTGGCAACAGTATTATCTGCCTCTTTGAGATCACCACCTCAGCGGGTTGGGACGGCCTTCTGCTGCCAATTCTAAACAGTGGTCCTCCAGAGTGCGACCCAGACCTTGAGAACCCAGGCTCCGATGTGCGGGGCAACTGTGGCAATCCGGGCATGGGCATCATGTTCTTCTGCAGTTACATCATCATGTCCTTCCTGGTGGTGGTCAACATGTACATCGCCATCATCCTGGAGAACTTCAACACGGCCCAAGAGGAGAGCGGGGACCTGCTGTGCGAGGATGACTTTGAGATGTTTTATGAAACCTGGGAGAAATTTGACCCTGAGGCAACACAGTTCATAGAGTACGCCAAGCTTTCAGACTTCTGCGATACCCTGCTAGAACCTCTACGCATCGCAAAGCCCAACCGACTTAAGCTGATTTCTATGGACCTGCCACTGGTCACCGGCGACAAGATCCACTGCCTGGATATATTGCTGGCTGTCACCCAGGAAGTTCTGGGAGAAGGAGTGGAGATGACAGCCATGAAGGTGAGCATTGAGGCCAAGTTCAATATGAGCAACCCCACGGCGGACTCCTACGAGCCCATCACCACCACACTTCGGCGCAAGGAGGAGGAGGCAGCGGCCGTGGTCATCCAGCGGGCCTTCCGGAAGCGCCTGCTTAAGCGTTCAATCCGACAGGCTTCCTTCATGTGCCGTTCCAAAAGGCAGGTGAGGCGAGTTGAGGATGAGGAGCCCCCGGAGACGGACGGACTGCTAGCGCGCAAGATGAACGTGCTCTACGGTAGCGACCTGGACCTAGCAGCTGAGATGGAACTGGCTGGGTTACAAGCGCAGCCCAGCTCGGTTCCTACTGTGTCAGATCATGTGTCAGATCTCCCTGAGCAAACACAATCCACCAGGCTGGAGCATGCCGGACCATGCCTCTTGGTTGTCCCTGTAGAGGTCAACAGTGAGGTAGTGTTACGCTCAGCACCTGGGACACCTGATCCGCCTTTGGACCTCCTCAGGCAAACACAGCCCTCAGGGCCGGAGCCCACAGGACGAGAGGCCATAGACTCAGAGCTGTCGGGGCCCAATAGTTTGGTGACCCCCGTGCAGGTCACCAGGGAGGTGGTATTACACTCCTCCCCATATTCGCGTAGACCTCAATCAATAAACATCCTACGTGAGTCAGTTGTATAACAAATAGCACTTGAGGGAATGTGGCATGGTCTTCCTACTGTATTTTTCACTGGTCAAGGAAGCCATTTGTGTTCATGGAGCGTCACGATGGTTATTGATGCTTCCACATGAAGCATCTACTATAAAATTATTGCACACAGCAGATGGTTTAGGAATAGTTTATTGATTAAAGGCTACTAGATGGTCTTATTTTTTATTTCTATTTTTGTAAAACAATTTTTAGACTTGATCCATACAATATTTAATAACTAGATTGTTAGATATCTCAGTTCAATAAAAAAAAAACATAACATTAAAATGTTTTTCAGTATCCATGCATTTCCCATATCAATCAGGCATATTTGAGGGCGGACATTAACATAATCACATTTAAAGTATGTCTAATTGTTTTAGGTGTTTTGCATAAATGACTTAATTGGTGCATTGAGCAGCGATTGATTCTTCTACCAAGCCATATGACAATATCTGAATTACCTAAATCTTTACAAGAATCAATGCATCTCTTGTGTCTACTCCAGTATAATTTTTGATGTAGTATATTTCTAAATTAAGTTTGCCTATAATAGAGACCCTATTGCATTAACAAAGGACAACATAAAAGTGTATCCAATTGAATTGTGTATCCACATATTTGCACCAATTGTTATGAATAATTAAGTACATTATATGAAGTACAGAATGTTGTCAAAGATCTTGTCCCTTGATGAAGCAAAGCATTACTCTTACATTGGCCTTCTTTGCACTATTTATAGCCCTTCAGGTCATGGCCAAGCAATTGACCATGTAACTGCCTGAAGCCCCCTAGTTTTTAGGCCACTGAGCTGATTGCATTACTTTATTTCCAAAACTGGTGAACATTTATTTTACAACCTGGTGTTTACTTGTTAGTTAATTTCAGATTACTTAATTAAATTGCTAACACATTAAAATGGAGATTAACTGCTCCAATTGTGTATACTGTTCTATCAAATTATTCTGGTTATTTTTGTATTCTTTGACACAGTTTGAGTTATCTCCAAGTGTTTATACATAAAGTTTTCACTGGGGAGTGGATCTGTTTACATTTTTTGGTAAAGTGTACTGTTGCTAGATGTCTGTCATCTGTAGATCAATTTCTTAGTTAAATCATACATTATACTTAAATGGTACCGTGCTATGGATTTAGTTCTCAATAAGGTGTTGTGTTACATATGAGTTGATGTGCAGTTTGTCTTACTGAGTTCAAAATATCAATTGTCTTGACCAGTCTGTTGTGCGATGTGTATGAAATAAATGTTGGTACTGGGGTTGATTAAATAGGACCAGTCTTCTTACCGGCATAATCGAACACAGGCATGAAATTATTCAGTTAACTCTTGTTCCAGAGTATGTTCCTACCCCACTCTTAATATGACTTCCTTGTGAATGTTGAATATTCTTTGTTTATTAACTAGGTCTTAGAAACTACTTGTACTACTATAGTATTTGTTGTGCTTTTCGTTCCAAATTATTTTGGATAGTAATCCAAACATTTCAAATTCAACTCTGTTGACGACGCTACACCTCAATGGGGTTTGGTTTAGTGTATGGGTAATGTTTAGGTTTAGGTGTTTAGTGTTATAGTAATGTTTAGGTTTAGGGGTTTAGTGTTAAGTAATCTTTAGGGTAAGGGGTGGTTAGAGCAAGATGAGGAATCATTATTTGAACAATTTATTAGGGATGCAAAAGCTGGTTGAAATTATGCTATTTTTTAAAAAGTCCACTGGGTTTGCTCTCAATTTTGGACTATCCAAATGGCTGTTAAACACCCTTCAACATGTTGCTGTATGCTACAAAACATATCCCACTTTTCTTCATGAGCAAGGATCATGTTCCAAACATGTCAATACACACCAACGTACTAAATCTGTCTAACAACATTGGCTTTCACTACCATTTTAGTTACATCTACTTTGAGAACATCACAACCTGTGTAACACATTTTTAAAAGAACATATTGATTTATTTCATGTCATCCACACCCAAACAAAAGGGAATGTGAAATAGTATAGTTTTCAAACAGTCAAAGCTGTTTTTAGTAAATGTATCAAAGAGAATAATCTAACATAGCACCTGCAAATACTATCAAAAGTATCTACTGCAGGATTTTCTCCTCCAAGTGGATGCAGGTGAAAAGCACTCAGAGAAAATGTTGATCAGCCAATACCCTATTAACTCTCAAATGTTTCTTTAGAAGCTTTTATGCAACTGACATCAGAGTTTTGATAAAGGGACACTAGACAGCAAAATCAGTGTCTGTCAGATGTTTTTAGAATTCCAAATAATATTTTCAAAATATATCCATGTTCCCTCCCTCCAATTTAGCATAGATCCTGATATATTCCTTTAACCCAAATTAATAGAAAAGATAAGCTGTGAATAGACTATATTTTACCCATTTCAGTAAAATGTGGTTGGCCTTGTAACTATGTTACTAACATGGTAATAACCTTTACAACACCATAGTAGTTGAATTGGTACTACTATGTAACTGGGGTAATATGGAAGTGTTTTTGCAGAATTACAAATTGGAATAAGAAACTTCAAATTACACATTTGCTTGATGTCATTACACAGTATATTGTTCAGCTATGTAACTAGTAACATGTTTGAACGACCTTACTGTACCATGCTAATACTAAAATGTGAACTTTCTACAATTAACTAACCGAGCCCCTTCAATAAACTCCAGGGTTGAAACCATCTTAATCTAAATGATATACAATAAATAAGCTAGCATCTATAAGCACCAATTGTACTGCAACTGTACCTCTCAAGAATTACATTAGTATTGAACTTTTTTATAAACCGCAATTATGTTCAGTAAAAACATAAATTGGTGCAATTACGTTCACTGCTATTGGTTCTTAACAATTCGCTATTACGTTGCTTTTTAATGTTTCACTATTATGTTGGTTCTTAACATAATGGTTAAGGTGAATCTAGGGTTAAGGTTATGCATTACAGTAATGGTGTTAGGGTTAGGATTAAGGTTGGGCTATGTTACGTTAGGCATTACAGTCGGAGGTTATGATTAGAATGAATGATAAGGGAAAATCCTACCCGCCCCAAAAAAAGGAATATATCGCCACTCAATGGAATTGAAACTTGCATCTATTGGACTGAATGTTGGATGTGGAAACATCCACCCACCATCACAATGCCCTGGCAAACAAGCACACTAACTATAAATATGTTCATGCCTGACCCTAGTGGACGGTTTCCAACAGTAAACAGCACTAGTGTGCTAAACAGGGTTTTCCAACATAGTTACATGTCCACGTAATTCCTGCCATGATGCAATGTGGTACCAAGGCACTCCCTCACTTTATTCAGTTGTTAATGAAAGGTTGTTGTTACATGTGCAGGTTGTTAATTCAAGATGGTTTAAACTGGTATTACTGGCGGAGTTGACAGTAGAAATCCCACTGTACTTATATGTAACATGGTCACATTGTGGTGTAAGGTTACTTTCAAAGGGACATTGGAAAACATGACTTACATAGTGGAACAAGTGAATATGTAGTAATAACATCAGCAGTTAAACATGTGGAATAACATTCTGCAAGTGTATATGCTACATTCCTTGTTTCAATTGTCTAATAACTGATTCTCTGACACCACCATACAACTGTGAAAAGGTAAAAACTGAATAACTCCTGTGTTTTACTGCAGTTATTACTGTGTAACTTACATAGTTATTGATACAACTTAAGTGATAGCTTATTTTTTCTATATATTTCTTGGGGCACATTGTATTTACACTGATTGCATGGGACATGGATTCAAGCCAACATTAGCCTACTATTACTAGATCATGCAGATATATAGAAAATATCCACAAAGGTCTCAGACTGCCTTTTCAATAAGGACATCTTCACACTTTTTATAAATACAGCAACACTGTTGTGTAAGTCTTAATTCAATGAATATAATGTCTTACTTGGAAATGTAAAAATATATGAAACAAGCACTTCTGTGCAGGTTTTCTGTGCAGGACATTGTGAACAGTGCGTGTGCAAAATATGGCATGCTAATTAAACTGTGTAATGTGTAATCATTTTACTAAATACTATTTTTACCAATTATTTTGTAAAACATGTATGCAACATAGGATCATCCATACTTAAGAGTACGTCATCTATCGTGCAGTTGCATTCACTCAAAATATTTATTCACTTTTTACTGTTCTACTTGTTTTGTTGATCAGCTGTTGAACATGTTAGCTGATATCTTCCTCAATAGTGTGTAGAAGATGAAGTAAATGAGATAATCTGGCCAATGTTAAGCAGTTACTTCATTGTTAAAGAGAGTTGTTTGTACGAGATTGTATCTAATTTAGTCAAGCTAATAATAAATGAATATTTTTATACTCATTTGATCTAATAGCTGTCTAATAATGCATAGGTTGTCATGGCATGTGCCTTCAACTTTCAGGACAAAAAAACTCTACTAAAAATCTCTCCTGAAGTTTCTCTACTGAAATAATTACAAGATTAGCATCTGTCCTTTGAATACAGGCTGATTATGTCAAAACCCCTCAAAAATCTTTCAAAGAAGTATTTTAATATCAAGCAGATTCTATCAATTCAAAGAAATGTCTGAGCTTTGCCGGTTTGACTCTGGGAAATTAAATTCTCTTTTATGATGGACCTCATCCTTGCATTCAGTATTCTAATTATGATAATACTCATTCAGGCAGTAACAATGGGCAATTAAGGTTTAATGAGAGACGCACATGCCAATAAAATTACCTAGAAGCATAAAACATGTCTCAATGTCTCATGTAAAGCCCTACAGTGTTGGTACCAGAGGGTAGAATGCATGTCAAATATTTCCTGCCAAAATGATTAGATAACCTGCAAATAAAATAAAGTTTATTAATAGCAAAGTGCATAAATGAACATTGACCAGAATGACAGTCTTCCCACTATTGATTGTTTCTGCAGAAAGAATTTAACCTCTTCTGATATTTTTTCCTTCAGCAAATAGTCACTCTTTTAGCTAAAAAAAGAAAAAGCAAATTAGGTATCCAAATAAACAGCTCTTTTGTTGATGTAATTCAGTCCATGAAATACATTCAAAATAAATATTACATCCTGACCTTTAAAATATACAGCATTTAAAAAAATCTCACAGTTCTCAAAAAGGAATACCATTTACAATGCAAGTACTAGTTAATGAACAGTGTCTCTCTTTAAAAAAAGTACTTTGAAGTGGCCGAACACCTAAGGGTTTGTTCAGATCAGCAACTTCTTAAAAAAAATTTAACATCTAAAAGACCTTCAAGGAATAGTTAAACCAAATAACAAAATAGCACATTGGTTTCCTTACCCTGTAAACAGTCTATCAACAGGGTATGACAGCAATCCGTGGCAGTGGATATTTCCTGGCAGTGGCTGGCACTGATTATATTTTTCTCTCATGTATGCTCTATATTGTTGTGTAAAATGACCCTCAGGCCTTTTCTCTATAAAATCTATGACTAATTTTGAATTAAGCTGTCCACCAATAATTCCTAACCAAATAAACTTAGTTTGAGCAATACTTGTCATAGGAGTTGTAAAATGTCTAGAGTATATGGCTGCCAAAGTTACTTACACCATGTAAGCACAATTCTGTAATGTTAAAATGTGTTATTTGCATAATTTGTTTTTTGGGAAAATGTTCTATAACATTACTTCTTTATTGAAAATGTAGAGTTGGCTGTGAAGACTGCAAGGGGTACAGATCTTCACTAGTCACTCTTCCTCATACTGTAGATTGCTTATAGGGTACCAAAACCAATATGTCACTTTGTTATTTGTGGGAAATACTTTTTTAATATATTTCATAAAAACGTTTCGTTAGGGTCTCTTAAAGGGAAACAACAGCCACTTGACAGGCCAAAAACACC
>JACXGJ010002711.1:0-62115 GCA_016801105.1 Esox niger | reverse complement strand
CCACATTGACAACAACCAAATACAATGTCTCCACATTGAAAACAACCAAATACAATGTCTCCACATAGACATCAACCAGACACACTGTCTCCACATTGACAACAACCAGACACACTATCTCTACATTGACAACAACCAGACACACTGTCTTCACATTGAAAACAACCAAATAAAATGTCTCCACATTGACAATAACCTGGACTTTCTTGGGCACTCTGACCGGTCTGCGGCTATGCATCCCCATATGACCAGGGTGAGATGCACTGTGTGTTTTGAGCCATCTCTCCTGTAACCATCATTAACATTTTCTGTGACTTGTGCCACAGTAGATCTTCTGCAGCCTTCTTTGCCTCATGCATCTATAAGCCTTGGTAGGCCAACACCATGTTGCTAGTTTGTGGTTTGTCCGTCCTTGGACCACTGTCTATAGATACCACTGCTGACTGGGAGCACCTTGTCGTTTCAGAGATGTTCTGACCCTGTCGTCTGGCCATAGCAATTTGGTCTTTGTCAATATCACTCAGGTCTTAACTCCTGCCTATTTCTCCTGCATCCAACACGTTGACTATAAGAACTGATTTTTCACTCACCATCTAATCCACCCAGACCTTGACATGTGCCCATGATCAATGTTATTCTCTTCACCTGTGAGTGGTCATAATGTTTTGGCTCATCAGTGTATATAGATGGCAATGACTCACACTTATATATTGAGAAACAAGGCAATTCAGGAGACAGACTGTAGAGAGATTAAAGGTACTGAGAGACTGGTTGTGGTACGTTCTCGTTGTAATAGATAAAATACTCTCAGAATAGTTCATTGTCTTGTAACGCTTGTCCCTCAGGATTGAAATTGATAGAGTTGTGTTGTGTGTATTAGGGGGATTCCTCACTGACATTTTGATTGCACAGTGATTTTGTCTGTTCTCTTACCCAATCAGTCTGTGACAGGGGTGCGTTTTCTCATTCCTGTATCATTTAGCAGAGTCTGGCTTTCATTAAAAAGCATTCTGCTCCATTCTGGAGAATCATGTGTTAACTAGGCCTGGACGGAGAAAGCAATTTGCATAGCCGAGAGCACAACAGGAAGCTGGGGAGAAAAGGGAAAACTCTGTTTACTCTTGATTGTCCTCAGCCCCCAAACAAAACAAGCAAAGCAATTCACATAGGAAATGCAAAAGGCATTATCTGATCTTTTTTGTGATACACCACCCATGAGCAAACTTGTTTCGTAATTGAAAAAAAAATCTTATTCAAATGCCATTTTTGGTTAGTGCCTGGCAGAATTCTCTTGGTTTTCCCCTAAGGCAGCCAATCAAAAACATGGCAGCAACACAATAGACCCATCTCTTATAAAGTAATTGCTTCATTTTGTTGATTTTAATTCATCTTGTAACCAATGACAAACCTAAAAACTTTTTAGACTAAACGACGACATGTTGGTTGGAAATGGTTTTTGAATAGTCCCTGTAATAAATTATCGATGGTCAATACTATTGATAAGGTTGTGCACTGTGGCCCCTGGAAATCCTGTAATTTTTGGCTAAGGAATAATAACATTTCCTTTTAGGTACTGACTGTAAATTATCCAGGCAGCAGTCTAAGGCATTGCTATGCCATGTCAAGTTGGCCAACACACCATTTCTGACCAGACTGTTCCGCCAGGAGAAATGTGACTAAGAATCCATTGGTTGATGCTTATTGGCCAATCATTTGCATAGGGTGGGAGGTAACATTGTCAACACAGATTTTCTTGACTCTAGGTTCTAGAGACTTCCTCAGGTGGGTTGTCAGTCTGAGACACCTGCTGATCTTACCAGTTTCCTGTTTGACAGTCAGTGTGGGGGAAAGTCAGAATGTCCTAGCAGCGATGCCTAAGAGGAAGACAAGGTTTCTAATGCTCCAAGGCCCATTGGGAGTTGCAAGACAGGGTCGTAGGTACAATGGAAGGCTATGAGATGTTTTGGTTTGTAGGGGACATGTTCATTGCCCTTTTTATTAGATCCATCTACACCTTGTTTATGGGAAAGGGGATATTTGTAGGTTTGCACAAGAGGTCTAAAAGTTGGCGTCTGCATTTGAGACGATGCCTTTGCGTTGGGGTGGTGGGGGGAGCAGCCGCATTGTGTGTCCCTGGAGCAATTAGGGTTAACTCAGACAGAACAACAGATTGGTCACCTTGACAACCAGAGGATCCGATCTAGCAACCTTTCAGTGAGTGGTCAGATGCTTCGACCGCTAGGCTAACTTCAGTGCGTACAGGTTGTAGAAGTTAATGTTGTTACTTATAACTGCGGCTTAACCGAGCTAAGGACTCGAGGGTAATGTCGTTTTCGGTGAAAGTCACTGCACAGCCCTAATACAAATCCTGGCCTACGACTGGGGCTTTTACTGGCCTCTGGGGCTCTGGACACAAACAGGCTTTGCTCAGTCAGCTAAACGAGACACCATTGCCATTCTGCCACAAGGGTGTGTGTGAATAGGAACGGCTGCTGCAGAAACCATCCGCCTCCAAGCCTCATCGCTCTCCGTAAACTGCCAGTAGAGCTGCCCGTGCTGTTTCCAGATAATTACAATAGATGCTAGATGTTTATTTGTCATACGGTATATGTACAGGATATGTGTGGTATGGGAAGTCCAATAAAAGATATACTTGCAGGAGTCCTCGTAATGTCTCACTGACGGATATCAGACTATTACCTCTTCATCCATTAGATCTGTTTGACGCTTAGAGTCAGGCGGAATACATAAAATGTTTTAAGAAAAGGAGCGTCTCTTTGGCATCTGCTTTTTGTTTCCTCCTCCGAACCTGCTGCTTCCCTACTCCGGGACTTGAGTCCTTTTAGAACGAATCTATTTTTGAATAGGAGCTCTAATGCACAAGGTGGATTAACTTAACTTAGCATTAAAGCTATTGATTGCCTTTTCCCAAGCAGCCACCCAAAGCATGACAATCTCATATTACCTGGGGGCTCTCGGAAGAAGCGCTTGAATGAATTTCATCGTGGGGAGGGATGCGTTGCCCCAGACATGTAGTCATGTGGTCATAAGCTGAAAGAGGATAACCTTTCCATTTTACTGTAACGATGAGAGCGTCTTCCTGGCTCTCTAGGCCATCTTTCTGGCTATTAGGATGTGTGGGCAATGGTATCAATGGGCCGCACCCCTCTTAAGCTTCCGTTCCCTCTTACCCTCCACCACCGCCACCGCATACGCGTGCTCTGTAAACCCTATCGACCGCCTCCCTGCCCCCTGACTCCACTCATAATTAGAAAGAGAGAGTGAGGCCTCACTCCTGGGCACTAAACAACAAGCGAGGAGGAGAGCTTGTTTGTTTGCTTCTAATTGCATGTGTCGAGTGTTCACGGGAGTTAAGTGATTAAAAAGACCGGAAGCCTTTCGACACAGCATGGTTGCGCTTGGGTTTCACGTGACTGGATTCCTCCTCTGCCGCCTACGCTTCAAGTGGGAATGAATATTGCGCCACAGACGTAGAGATTTTGGTAAAATCGCCACGCTGAGTTTCTGTATTTCAGCTCTGCAGGCATTTTTGTGGACACATATGGCACATTCAGGATGTTCTCCGTCACAGTCGCTGTTTTGTTTCTAGACAACGATGCTAGCAAAATACTGTCCTAGCACATTAAACATGGAATTTGGCTCTGGTTTATAGGAATAATGTTTTCTGCTACTAATAGTTCAACCTCTGTCCACTTTCATTTCCCTGAGGCATATCATAGAGAAGCTATTACAAAAAGTATTTTTTATCATTTGAACAGTGTCTTGGCATTAGTGCTGAATGGCTGATCAATCAGGTAGCAGAACTGATAACAGCACCATTACAAACTTTTTTTTTCTTAATGCCTTTCTTCAATGTTTGAATGTTCTCCACGCAGCTTGGTCCCAAATGTTCCTTTGTGATACTACCCCCTACGTGTGTAATTTGCAGAGAGTTGGTTATTCTTACCGATCCTGTGCTTAGTAATTCGTGTTTCCTCATTTAGACTGTCAGACGGCAGTGCTGTGACGCACTGTGACACACTTATCATGATACAGATTTAACCATGCGTCACACTGCGGTGTGTGCAGTCTGTGCACTGACACATGCTTTGCTAAGCCAAGTCCTGTTTTTAGGACACTTCACGTTTCTTCACAGGAGCCAAGCCAGTCACAGACCATGCTTGTTCAGTTAAGCCAACTGTTGATCAGTTAAGCCAACAAAGAGGACAGCTTCTACCGAAAGACCGTAAACCAGCCATTCCAAGCCAAATTAATATCACATTTGTGAACCAGGAATTTCAGCTTCAGGGCTTTTGTTAGGATCCATGAGACAGATCAAGTTTTACTTTGCCATGGAACTGTGAGCACCTAATGTAAAGGCTAAGCTCGTTGAAACATGATTACAGACAGTTTAGTTACCTCATGGCTCTTTATGATACCGGGCCCTAGTTATGGGCCACAATGCATTGCGGTAGAAGTTTCATGTACACAATCTCTTCAAAATGTCACCCATTCCGGTGACTGAAAAACCGTGATTACCCAAGAAAGACAATCAAATGTTCATTGATTTATAGTAAAAAGTGTTGGAGAACTCGAACTAACAGACTGAGATATAATCCCTCATAGAAGACTCAGGTTGTATTATAATATACTGTAACATCTACAGTATGTATGCATGTGCCAGTCTTTAACCCGTTAGGTTGTGCTGATGACGTTGCATGGCCTAAAGGATGTAGATATCTGCTTCATTGTTTGCTTCTCCTGCCTCCAGCACCATATGGCCTTATTCACAGCAGCCAGTTAAGCGATCAGGCGCTGCAGTCCTCGCGCCCCATGCCCACTCCCCCAGGGCCACAGGTAGTGGAAAGTGCGGCATCAGTTTTCTACTCTGGCTCACTTATTTGCAAGCTCTTGGGTTTTTGGGCTCCTGTCTTGGGACAGGGGCCATTATGGGACGGCCATGCATTCTGTGTTACCGTCGCAGCCATTTGGTGTGTTAAATCGGATTCATCAGACAGTTGTTAGTTGTTGTTCTCTGCCCAAGTGAAACTGTAGCAAATGACATTTTAGATTTGGAGACATTAAGAGTCGCTTTTATCCGGCAGTGGTTTTGTACAGTAATGAGTGCACACATTTTCCTACTTTTCCGTTCACTGGTTCAATTTATGTCCACCACAGTGGCAGTCTTTCCCCCTCGACTTCTGCCCACGCTGTTCTCTTTAAACGGTGTGACTGTACTGGCACTGAGTGCATGATGAGTCCTGTCAGACACACACTTCACAGCTTATGTAGCTCAACCTATGTCCACTCCGGTGCTATATGTCTCGTTGAATACAAACAAAGTGTGGTTGTCAATGTGTCCAACTCACCAGCGCATTTATCGCCCTCCAGAGTGGCTTAGCGCACGAGTAAAAGACGGGTTTCACCGAGAGTATTTACACTCCCCTCTGCTTGTTTATGTTTCATTGCCGCCACTTTCATTACCTGAATACTTACGTCCCCACGAGATTAGGTGTGAGTCATGCCCACGCTAACCGGTCTCGTCTGGACCAAATGAAATGATTGACCCGCTGGGTAATTGGGAAACACAAATCGCAGGCCCGACTGGGAAGCCTCGGTCTGATTGCGCTGTCATCTGTCTATGCAAATAACACCTGTGATATCATCGGGTTTACGAGCTCGAAAGCAATCACTGCTCCTCCGACGCCCGGGCTGTGAAAACCCGACCTCAATAATGGCCCAGGGTCCACCCCTGTCTCTGCAATCGCCCATAAATCTATGCTCAAGTCGCTGGCCATTATTGATCTGCTGGATTGTCACAGCTGTATTAAACATTTATGCCAGTGACTCTCCATGCCGCCGCCTGCGGCCACCGTCACTGTTGCCTGCACCTCGGCAGCCATACAACACCCGACAGGCCCAACGACTGCAAGATAGCTGTCAGTGGAGGCCGGGGGACTCGGAATCTATTTCAGTCCCCATTTAGTCAACTCCGCTGGGGGAATGGACAGTGAATAGATAGCCAGGCTAGAAATCCCATGATGATATCATGCTTTGGCTGAACTGGTTCCTTAAATCCAGAGGAAGAGACATGGGAACTGTCTGTGGATGTTATTGTGTTTAAAAAAGGTAATATGGATTTCAGATTTTTCTTATTTTTTTGTTAAAGGTCAAGTGGAACGTTTTACAAGCAATTAATGGGAGGAAATGCCAGCCTACAACTGGCTAATATAAAATAAATAGGCATAAATAATTCAATGATGTAACCGGAATGAGCAGAGATAATCTCAGGGTGAATCGGCCAGGGTAATGTCAAGTGGGTTAGCGAATCTCGGGTTCTCTTGGCCTAACGACTAATTATCCCCACTGGGCATCTGTTGGGAAGGGAATGGAAGTGGTGTTTAGACCCCTTGGAACAGAGCAATTTGACTTGATCACTCATTGACACATTCAATATGACTGCCCATCCACCCATTAAAAGCATTAACTATAATGGGAATGTCAGTTTTAGTAATTAAATGAACAGCGCCTTTGCCGTACAGCATCACCTGGCATATATTGTAAATTTACTCTTCTTCCATCTGTATTATATATTGTTTCTTAATTTTTTTTGTATGTTTACACTTTATGCATCCAACGTATCTGTATGTTGTCCAGCACGTTTTATGCTTTATCTTGGCCAGGTCGCCATTGCAAATGAGAATTTGTTCTCAGTCGGCTTAACTGGTTAAATTAAGGTTAAATTAAATGAATATATAAATGCCAATAGTATTTTACATTCATCACTGTTGTTACCTCTATAGGTGTGTTATGTCTACTCTGTCCCAAAGCAACCATCTCTACCATACTGTCAGTTTAAACAATTTACTGTGACAATTTACAGTACATTTATATTTAACTGACATCCAAAGCAACTTCCGTATTTTAATAATTGAAAACTATTTATTTTAGGTACAGGGGGAAAAGAGGGACTAATGAGCCTGTTAGAAGCAGGGGATATTAAATTGTATGAGGGCCTGATCGAAATATGTGCCTCGGGATCTGTGGTGGAAACATGCTTAAAATCGTATTTGATGGATGGTGTCATACACGGGGCAAGGTCCCCTTCACTGCCCTGGGGCATTAGAATTTGATATTTATATGACAGGAAGAGTGCCCCCTTTGACATCCCTTCCAGCTGCATCTGGTCTTCCGGAAGGAGTTTCACCATACAGATTACCAACATGATTCCCGTTTTATGAGCCAAAGTACTGAAATCATTAATCAGGTCATTCACTTGGGTTTGTCAATCAAGATTTTTGACAAGTATGCTCAAATATACAGCCAGCAAATAAAATGAGAACTTGCAGCTGAATGGCGTTGACAGGTCATTCTTTAAATCAGTCCGGTAGTAAGTGACAGAAATGATACAGTCAACCAGAAAATTTTACATCCGACAATGACACTATAATGACGTCTCCAGCCTTTTCAGCAATTCGTCAGCTGTGTCAACCCCTGATGTCATGTCACTGCCTTTTTTTTTTTTATGTGTCATTGCAACTAAGTTGCGATTTCCATCTTCTACACATAAGCTACGGAGAGGGACCCCATCGTGGAGAGAAATACTAACACTCCTCGGACTCAACCTATGCTTGATTATTCACCAACTTCAAGTGCTCCCAGGCCCCAGGATGAAATAAATTAATCCTGTCACCGTCACTCCGGTGCCCCTCGAATCAACAATTAATTATTGATCACACAGCAGTGTGACTATACCCTTCCTCTCTCTGCGATAACCGACGGGCACATTTTTGGTAATGCGGGTTCTGGTGAAGTGTCGACTTTTCCGAACGCCTCCTCTGGCTCTCATCTTCATGATTTGTTTGTTTCCTGACAGGATCGTAATATCTTCTCAAGACAAGCACATTTTTATTAATGTGACCTATTGACACAAGCGTTGCTCTGCTCTTGCATTAGCAGACCCCTCGGTCAGTTATTGGTCATATCTGGTTAAGCCTGCACACGTGTTTATTACACTTATAGCCTGCAGAAGCACATCTACGGCCTGCGATACTGTGCCATGCATCATCTCACAAGAATTATCGGCACTGCTACCACTTAAATCACCCACGTCGATTCGACATGTGATAACAAACTGAAACGAACAGTCGAAATCCATTCAAACATGGAGCTCATTCATTAGATCTTGGCTGGATCGAACACATCAGATGTTGACGTCAACACGGGTGTAAAGGAAGGTTATTACCATTCCATGAATAAATAACGATCGACTAGCGTTTGTTTGTAGAAAAACAAGTGTAACTACAGTGTAACTAGTATTTGTAGTTCATATTAATTACTTATTGTCGTACTGTAGTACTAAATGGTGGGAATTGAAGGCGGTAATTACACTGGTGTGACAACAAGCCTTTGTTGCAATTATTATTACAAGTTTTGTTTCTTCTCCGCCATATCCGATTCAGTAACAACTGTCACAAGGTCTCTTGTGGTCTGATCACATTCTCGGGCCCTTACATGCAAATGTGCCTGCTGTCTGCTGGCAAACCCATCTAACTCTTCCAATAAGAATGAGAACAATAGAATTCTACCATGTGTCTTGTACACTCAAGCCCCAGTCACTAATTGTAACATTATTGTGGGACTGCTGAGAGTATACCACAGATTCACTTTTTGGATACAAATCACTGACATGTGCAAAACAAGGCAGTTACTGATATTAACTTGTATGTATAGTACCAGCCAAAAGTACTGTGTTTTCCTCAGGCTGTATTTGTAGACCGCTATTCTACCAAGGATAATAAACTCACAATTGGGGATGTACTGAAGGACAAAATGAAACCCGATTGCTTTTCTGGTAGTGTTCAACATTATTAAAATATTAAGCTATGCTTATTCAAACCCCACACGTTTCGGTGAAAGCTGGCGAGTAGTCCTGAGTTGTATCACTGTAGCTGTTGGTTTTCAATTAGATAACACACAGCATGGTTTATTCCAGCTGAACAGTTT
The DNA here is from genome assembly GCA_016801105.1 of Esox niger. Classification (NCBI taxonomy): domain Eukaryota; kingdom Metazoa; phylum Chordata; class Actinopteri; order Esociformes; family Esocidae; genus Esox; species Esox niger. The sequence goes on along the minus strand of JACXGJ010002711.1, from coordinate 53,109 downwards.
TATTTTCCTGATAAAGCAACTGAACCTCACCTTCTCATTGCCACTCATACGGTTTAGTAACATAAGGTATATGACCTTAGAGCTTTGCCTCTCCACTGCGTTGATTTCAACTGACCGTTACTCTAAGATTGTGACCCTCACCCGTCAAAAGGTTTCCCGCAACCCCCCAGCTAATTGAAGTACTCTTGCTAACTTTCTGTTGATGTCTAAATGCATTTACACCCGGAGAGTAGAAAACAACAAAAGTGGTGTAAGTTACCCTACAATCAAATTATTGTGGGTTTCTGTCCTAGTCTATAGATCATAAGGAACAAATAAGAAGTTGATCTGGAATCCTTGGCCAACTGAAGGCCACAGGTCTGACAACACTAGGAACTGTGCGACTTTGACTAGTATCAAATGCTTGTTTTGTTATTGTTAAATAACAGATACCTTGATGAGCTCTTCATCTGTATTTTTCATCTTTTGAAGCATTCTTATAAAGCATTTCACCTGGGTTTATTCATAATAATAGACCTGTATAACATCTGTAAAGGCCTATTCATTATTGCAGAAAGCTCTCAAAGCAAATAAAAGGTAAATAAAACATATAAAACGTAGCATTTGATCAATAGATTACAGGCTGAGAGCTCAGTTAAATCAAACCCTTGTGTCGTAAATTCCTCTAGTAATCTGCCCCAATGGGCCATTCTGGCTTGGACATGGCTAACCTGCTTACCCTCACGCCCCCCACCCCCGGTCAAAAAACTAAAACAGACATAAAACTCTTCTCCAGTTTCCAGAATTGATGTGTGTGCTGTCAGTATGTGGGTACACAGAGATGCACTGTTAATAACATCACCTCCGCTGGTTTGACTGAACTGCGCCTGTCGTCTTGGTAATGACGAGGGAGTAGCTGGCGCGTACAACGGAGGGCCTCGTTTGGTTCAGAGTGGCTGTGTGTGACCCTGCTTGCATCCTTTCACTCCCACCTCAATGTGTTTCGGTCCCTGGCTGGGGAATTCAATCAGATGGAGAGAGTAACGGCTTCTGACCCGTCACTGACACACTCTCGCTCTGACACACGCGCATACACACGCAATCTGGCCGCTCGCTCAGAAGCAAGGTCCAATCCACCTGCCACGTTGTAATGTAACGCACTGCGCGGTGTGAATCATGTCGGCTGTCGCTCTCCCCCCTCTGTCTTCTCTGGGCTTTTTTTCCTCATGCTGGAGCCAGTCGTGATGATGACTGTAAAAGACAACAATAAAAACTTGAGCTCCGGAGCAACCACCTCCACGCTGCAGCTGCCGAGCGGGATTTAGACCCTTTATTCCAAGCCTGGGTTTCCGAGTCCCACCGGAGGTTCAGGTCGTAAAAGGAAAATCCGTGAAAATCCCCGCAGTGGAGCCCTCCTCCCACAGCTAGCCCCTGCCTTGAGTAATGTCCAGTGCCGGAGCAAGCCCCAGGGCAATCAGGAAGCCACAAATGAGTGTTAGCCTCTAAGTCTTAGGTAAACAACCTCCCTCTTCCTTTACCAGTCCACTCTTAAAGTAGTTATTGTCTTTTATGTCTTGAAAGCGTTGTTTTAGGAGGTTCTTGGTCACGGTCAGAGAAAAACAAGCCATATCAGGGTTCCCTGTGCCGCGTCATTACACAGTATTATGCCAGCAATCGTTATCTGTAGGTGCGTTCTTCAAGGTCAACCAGCCACCAGTCGAGAAGTCAAGTCACAATAACACCTCTGGAGATCAAGGCCAAGACCAGACTGCTGGAAGCGGAAACCCAAACTCCATATCAGACATCAGAATGCACAGACGTCTGCAGAACCTTTGCCAGCGCCATTATGGATGATGGATGGACAGCTCATTTCCTTGTCTGCGAAGATGCTTCTAGTGCTCTCAAGTCAACAGCATCTGAACAGGTTTTGCTCATCCAAATCGGTCATCCAATGTAATTGCTCAATCCATTTCAGTGTAACGGCATATTGTGGACCATGCAAGCATCCTGTTCTAGACAATCTCCAAAGCAGGGGCCCATCGGGTGGTTCTGATTCACCAAAAAGACTCATCAGAAGCTTGCGATCAGAACAGATGGAAAGTAGGCGACCATGCAAGCGAGCAGTGTAAGCTCTTCATATTGACAAATAATTGACAGGCCATCCCTGTATAGCAGCTGAGAGTCTCTTTGTTCTGCTTGGAGTGGGCTTACTGTGAATTTTCATTTCAGCCTTCCACAATATAGACTGAGCCAAAGCTCCTGGGGATATTCAGGAAAGCAAACATTGCTTTTTTGCGGAAAAGGTGCCATGGTCTGTTGGATGTAAAACACAAACTCCTTCACATGCACCTGAGCGTAGGCACATTTCCTCTTGGTGATTTTTCATCTGTTAAATCATCCTATTTTATTCATTTCTATTTATATTAGATGTTTTTGTAGCCTGTTTGTGCCATAATGCCAATAACCTTGCAGTTGCTGAGACTAGGGTACCTTATTAGCCTCTCAGTTTGCAGAATATCTACTGACTATATTTAGAATGTCTGGGGTTTCCCAGCCAGGCCCTGGAGGGGCCCTACAATCCTAAAGGCTGCATTCCCTTGAATGTGTTTCAGCCTTTTGACCCTGCTTAATAATGTCATTTTACTAACCTCCCACCTCCTTCTCTGCAAACACGGCAACAGGGAACAATAATCCATTAAAAAAACTAAAATCACAGCTTTTTCTGATACTGGTCCACTGAAATATAATACGTGGGAAGAAACAGACCTAACATTTCTGTATTTTATGCTGAAAAGGATGACATCTTATTGACTATAAGTGGATCTTCCACACAAGTGTGTCCGTTTTCTTTCTGCTCATGGTGTGTGTATTGTACATCATAAGTTTGATGACTGCTATCTGCACAACCTTTGATCAGGCAAGGAACTGGTGGCATGAAACCACCTAATCTAATGAAATTACTGCTTAGCTGCTTGCATTTTAGAGACCCAGATATGTCAAGCTCTAGGCATTAATAATTAATCAGGCCGGCGGTATTCACCGGATAAAAAATTAACACTGATCTTTCTGATCAAAACTACGTCTGACCCAGACTGATACTTTGGACCTCAACAGGATTTACCCTCTGACCTCCCTCTTAGAAAGCTTTGTTCCCTGACAGCGATATTGTCTGGATCTGTATTTCAGTATTCCGTTTTTCATTCAAGGATTTGTATCTTAGCAGGCAATGTGTTCAACAGCCTAATCATTAATAATAAACTCATATCCAAACGTACACCCCCACTCCTGCACATAAGCACACAAGCCGGCGAACGTGCGATTGCTTACAGCACTCTTGAATCATGATGTTCTTTAATTAGAACCATGTATACATCATTAGCTCTTCATTTGGTTGTTATCTTCTGGTGGAATGATTTCATTGCGTTGGTGTCATGCGCTTTAATAGAGGTCACGGATGATTCTAGTGTGACACACAGACATCGCAGATCAGGTTGGCAAGCTTAAGAAATGCGTCAACATTGTCACTTGTATACAGAGACCATGTCAGGGAAAGCAAGTTCTGACGTCAAACCACCTCTATGTTCTGATCAGTGATGGGTTTATGGAGGGACGGCCCTAATCATACAGTCCCTTGCGTTTCTGTGTCCCCCGTTAGCCCTCCCGCTTCATTTGGCCCCGCCACCATGATATGCATGGAAGAACACTTGTTATCACTTTCTCCACAGATCTGTCTATTGATAGAAAATAGAAGTGCTTCCCCCTCTTTTGTGACAGATCTTAATAATTAAATCTCTGCCGTTCCACTGGGAGAGTTCTTTTCCAGCTCGTCTGAGCATGAATTTTAATCGGAGAACTCAGCAAAGAATCATCTCTCCGTCAGAGGATCTCTGTCTTTCTTTTTTAATTTAAATGATTTAGCATACGATCTGATCCAGAGCAACTTAACCTAATGAGTGTGTACATTGTTGTGTACCTTTTCTTACTCGTCCCCAGTGGGAACCGATGGCTCCACCGACTGGGCCACAAGGGTCCGCTCTCTTTTTATCTCTACGTCCTCTATTTCCTCCTCCAATGAAACAAGACAAATGTAACTGGACAAAGTTATGTGCCAGATGATTAACTGTTTCCTTCATTGGAGATTCAGGTCATTGGTCCAGATAGAATAGAGAGGGCTATAAAATGAAAGGAATTAAATAGGAGCGTGACCTATGTACGCACCCGGTCATTCTTCTGGGTCAATGTATGAACACTTTCTCAGGTTTGGTGACATTCCGAAGAAACCCCCACCTTGATTTACAGTATGACAAAAAGGAAAAAATAGTTCTGTTGAATCGTGAATCAAAATGAAAAGCTTACAGCAAGGTGAGATTAGGTGTGTTCATACTGCAGCAGGGCTGGAGGTTTTTGCCCAGGGCAAGGCAATTGTTCATACTTGCATCTTTTGAAGTGGGCTAGTATCACCCTTAGCCTAGGGCTAGCTAGCTCTTCTCTGGAGCAGTTAGTACTGACTTTTTACTAGCCACGGAAGGATTGTGACAAATTAGCCAATTTGAAACCTCGTCAAGAACCAAACCATTGAGCGCTTATTGTCCAATCGCAAAACCTGTCCTTTCACAGCTACAATGTATTTCACTTTGCGAAATTTTGCTTTCATCATACCAGCTTAATCTTAGCAAAGTAGTTATTGGAGTTTTCTTTGGACATAAATCTAGCAAATATGTCAAATGTATAATGGTTGACTAGTCACATTCTCTGCCTTGTGTTGATATTTTCACATTGTTGTTTTTCTCTTTCTTTGCATAGTTTTACAAAGTTGTGAAAGCATGTTTTGATCAACCGATGTCATGACGTCATTCATTGTAGCGTGACATTGATTGCGTGTCACTGATGTACATGTAACATTATTCGCATGCCAGAGAGAACGTAATATTTGTTGCGTGTCGTAGATAGAATGTAATATTATCTCGTGTCATATTTGTCCGTTATCCCAGGGCATAGGAATACAAGTGTGAGTTCTTAGCCCAGGTTTAACAAACCCTTGTGCAAACACAGACTAAGTTAACATATGGTCATTCTTTGCCTGGGGCTAAGGTAGCCAAGGGCTTAGAACAATGCTGTGTGAAAAGACCCATTGATACATTAAATGCATTCTCCTAGTACCGCTCTTGCAACCAAGGTGTGTCAAATGATCACATGGGTAATCATACATGACACACCTAAAGTGTACATTTCCCTTGATTTAAAGGCTAAGTCCACCCATTTCATCTGGCTTTATTTGACCTCTTTTTGTACTTGCAGTTGATTTTTAACCACACGTTTTTTTGCTTCATTAGTGAGAAATGTTAATTGTCGAGTCATCAGCTTCCAATGCATACAATGTGAAATTTGGTGTAAGTGGCATTTTATAAAAAGCACTGCTATTATGCCATAGTCTCATTATAGATCCTTCTGTGAGCATATTGTTCTGCACAATTAAAGTTCTTATCCTTATTCTGCACAGTTAAAGTTATTATCCTTAACTCTGTCATTGGTTCATCCAGAGCACAGTATAATGATAATGGAAATTTAATCATAGGCGACTGCAAATCACAACACTTGGCAATATGCACCGTTGCTGTTCGTTTTACGAACACTTCCAGTTGGCATATTCATATACCTGTTTCATATACAGTGGGGAGAACAAGTATTTGATACACTGCTGATTTTGCAGGTTTTCCTACTTACAAACCATGTAGAGGTCTGTTATTTTTTATCATAGGTAAACTTCAACTGTAAGCGACGGAATCTAAAACAAAAATCCAGAAAATCACATTGTATGATCTTTTACTAATTAATGTGCATTTTATTGCATGACATAAGTATTTGATACATAAAAAAGAAGAACTTAATATTTGGTACAGAACTTTGTTTGCAATTACAGAGATCATACATTTCCTGTAGTTCTTGACCATGTTTACACACATTGTAGCAGGGATTTTGGTCCCCACCTCCATACAGACCTACAGATCTTTCAGGTTTCGGGGCTGTCTCTGGGCAATATGGACCTTCAGCTCCTTCCAAAGATTTTCTATTGGGTTCAGGTCTGGAGACTGGCTAGGCTGCTCCTTAGTTGCCCTGGCTGTGTGTTTCGGGTGGTAGTTGGAAGACCTACCCACGATCCATCTTCAATGCTCTTACTGAGGGAAGGAGGTTGTTGGCCAAGATCTCACGATACATGGCCCCATCCATCCTCTCCTCAATACGTTGCAGTTGTTCTGTCCCCTTTGCAGAAAAGCATCCCCAAAGAATGATACTTCCACCTCCATGCTTCACGGTTGGGATGGTGTTCTTGGGGTTGAACTTATCCTTCTTCCTCCAAACACGGCGAGTGAAGTTTAGACCACACAACCTTCTCCCATTCCTCATCTGGATCATCCAGATGGTCATTGGCAAACTTCAGACGGGCCTTGACATGCGCTGGCTTAAGCAAGGGCACCTTGCATGCGCTGCAGGATATTAACCCATGACGGCGTAGTGTGTTTCTAATGGTTTTCTTTGAGACTGTGGTCCCAGCTCTCTTCAGGTCATTGACCAGGTCCTGCCGTGTAGTTCTGGGCTGATCCCTCACCTTCCTCATGATCATTGATGCCCCACGAGGTGAGATCTTGCATGGAGCCCGAGACCAAGGGAGATTGACCGTCATCTTGAACTTCTTCCATTTTCTAATAATTGCGCCAACAGTTGTTGCCTTCTCACCAAGCTGCTTGCCTATTGTCCTGTAGCCATTCCAGCCTTGTGCAATTTTACAATTTTACAATTTTATCCCTTATGTCCTTACACAGCTCTCTGGTCTTGGCCATTGTGGAGAGGTTGGAGTCTGTTTGATTGAGTGTGTGGACAGGTGTTTTTATACAGGTAACGAGTTCAAACAGTTGCAGTTAATACAGTTAATGAGTGGAGTACAGGAGGGCTTCTTAAAGAATACTAACATGTCTGTGAGAGCTGGAATATTTACTGGTTAGTAGGTGATCAAATACTTATGTCATGCAATAACATGCAAATTAATAATAAAAAAATCATACAATGTGATTTAGATTCCGTCTCTCACAGTTGAAGTGTACCTATGGTAAAAATGACAGACCTCTACATGCTTTGTAAGTAGGAAAACTTGCAAAATCAGCAGTGTATCAAATACTTGTTCTCCCCACGGTATTCGTTGCCAACTCAATGTGTGTTCTCCTATGTACAGTAAGATGTGATCTTCCTCAATTTGATAATACAAAGTTGCATGTTCATGTACAAACCATTTCGTATATGGAACAGGATTGGAGCTACTGTACCTTTATGAACCAGGACAGGATAAATGAGGTCATGACAGATAACAAAAGTGATCCAGTAGCTCTGAGTGTTACAGTGGTCTAAGTCGATTCTTCGCTGCATAGCTACATCACTGAGGGTGATCATTTGACTCCTGGTTGCGGCACACCAATGATGCCTGAAGGTCATTCAATTTCCTCTGTGCCTATTTACCAGCGATCACTTCCTGGTTGACCGAGCAGTGTGATAAGAATCAGGACATCTTGGCCGTTGCATATAATATTTATGTGTGTCCCCTGTACCATGGTGACTTTCTAAGTACATCTCAATGGCATTCACAAAGTCTTCTCCACAAAGTCATTCCCACCCCTGCGAAATGAGTGTTGGGGCCGCAATGTTGACCATTGAAATGGCATGTAACATCCAGACTGCACATAAAAAATCTAATTTCCTCCAACCTTGCCCTATTGCGTTAGCAGTAACGAGATCCCGGGCTGTCAAAAAAGAGCAACTGTGGTTTTGTAACCCTACTTGTCTGTTAGCTCTAATTAGAAAATAAATGAGTTGTCGTATTAAAAAGAAAAAGGAATGTTGGGCCCTAAGTCAAGACGGCGAATCGGGAACATTTAATGTAATGCAAATTGATTTCTCTGCCTGTGCCTCTTCCAAGCCAGTGAAGAAGGGAAGAGAAGGCTGCCATCACTTTGATGAGTGGGAACAGGTCTTTCTTCTGCCACCCGCCTTTCATCAGGGCAAGCAGATGTAGACAGGTTTTCCGGGCCTGAACTAAATCCTCTTAGAGGATAGCCATGACCACCAGAGAAAAGGCTTGATTAAAGCAAGTGAAAAGCAGAGATACCACCCGCCGTTAACAAATACAATAGATACAACTTGTTCACATTGCTTGGTATAGTGGTATTAAAACATGTTTTTTCTGTAAAAGTGGATACAATTTGTTTTCCTCTTTAAAAGCGATCCAAGTATAACCCCCCCGTATTTGAAACACCTTTGGCAGCATCTACCATTTTGGGTAAATGTCTCTAAGGTCTTTGCCAGTTTCTTCTGTCAAGTTGTTTGTTGATTATAGCTGGATAGTCATTTTCACGTTTTACCATAGATGTTCATTAAGTCTTAGATTAAACTAGGCCACTTTTGGAACATTCCCTGTCTTCTGTGCAACTGAAATGTCACTTGGATTTGGTTATTTTACCTTATAATCATCAGAAGAGAGACAGTTACGCTAATAAGGTCACATATAATCAGCCAATTGATGGCTACTGTATGTAGTGATAAAACATGAAACAAAGGCATATCTGAACAGTGTTGGATGGTGAATGGGTCTGAAAATAATTACAGTTAGCTAAATTAATTCATTAATTAACTTCTTTATTGACTTCCCTAACAACATGGGGTATTTTCAATTATGTTTCTAATTATTTAAGAAAAAATAAGCAATCATTATATCTGCACAATTTTACTGTTTTCAATGATACCTCAGCCCAAACTGAAGAGGTTTGTAGGCATACTGTTTGTTAAATAAAACTTTATAGAGAGCCTTCATAATTGGTACATAATAAGTGCCGTGGAAACCTGTTTGTCCCCTTTTTGGACGTTAGAACATTTGAGTATTGACAAGTCTTGGAAGCTCCTTCCTAGTGGGATTTTTTCCAACTTGAGCTGAGTTTTTTAACCACCCACTAACTACAGTGACAAAATAATAACAAAAGGAACAAAATAATAACAAACACTGCACACAGTCTTGACCACATATAAAAGGTAGAGCGTTCTGGTAGTCGTTTGGTTTATTGGGGAAGCTTTGTTGCATAAGGACATGCTGCATCCAACCATTATTGTTGGAACCCATTAATTCAGTTTTGTGAAAAAATATATAAACATTTAGAAAATCCAAAAGGGGAGAAATACTTTGCACCCTTTTGCTTTTTTCTTCTGAGAACTTAGGTTAGAGAAGATGCTTGTATGTTGTCGAGAAATAAAAACATTTAGTGAAACCATTCTGTGGGGATGCAGGATAGCGGGAAGGGTATTGGACCGGTAACAGAAGGCGACAAAATAAAACATCTGTTGTTGTGCCCTTAATTGCTCCTATAAGCATCTGCTATGTGACAAAAATGTACTGTAACTGTACATATTATTTATAATTTTACCATGCTTGAAAATTAGATATTCAGTTTGTGATATTTTTTTCTCATCCAACAACTGATGCCCCGCTTTGACAGAAATTGGAAAAGCCACTTAATCTTTCTGCTAAAGTCTGTTCTTGAAATTTGCTATTGAAGAGTCTTTGTTGGGTATGTGCGGGGAACAAACCGAAAAGTAATGGTAATTACTGTTATTTCACACATTTTGCAATGATTTTCCCATGCACATGTTTTTCCTTGCCATAATGATGTTTTTGTTCATTTGTATATACATCTTTTGAATGGATTCAATTAAATATTACATATTAGTTATGTTCTCTTTGAAAGAAAATCGATTTTATATATTTCAATCCCAGGTGTACTTTTGGTCAGGCTATGTGAGTGACTATAATATTGCTTAACTTATTCTCCCAAACTCATCAATAATGATATTGTAATAGACCTTCATAATGTAAAAACCACCCCCTCAGCCATTAAAAAAGAAAAAAGCCTTGTTGGATTGCAAAAGAATACTTTGTGGAAGACAATGCCATATCTGTCTTAGAGAACATGTTATTACAGTTACATGTTATTACAAGAAAGCAAGATTTATTCCTGAACATCCAAAGTATTTTTCTACTGTCTAGGGTAGCCACTCCTACATCCTCTTATATTGGGTCAATGGGCTATTCCATAGATTCTCAAAGGACAGAAACACAAGCCCAAACCCATCCACGTTGCAAGAAACCGGATCAAGCATCGCTAACAGGGTATCGCATTACTACCCCAGTGCCTTGTGGGTTACAAGCAGAAATGCTTGGCATAATTTGCAGGGCATGGAGTCTCCCCGGTCTTCTCATTTTCCCTCACATCTCAGAATTCCAGCGATTAGTGGGCATTGAGTTTCACCATTATTTTCCTTTCAGGAAAAATACCGAGCATTTTCAAGGGCATTTCTCCTGTTAATAGCTGTCTCCCAATTCCTCTTGGTGAATGAAACCCTACTCATCCCCTGGACTGAAACAACACACACACACACACACACACACACACACACACACACACACACACAGCATTTTAACCAATGCTTTTCCCTATGGCCTTAATGTACTCTGGATATACAAATGGCTGGGGCTAACCTTTCATTTGATGATGCATGTCACTGATAGACAGCATATCTTTTGCGACCATTATGTTTTGTCTGTAAAAATGTAAAAATTGTGTGAGTAAACTCATGTCTTGGCAGAATAATAATGTGCTCCCTTAGTCAATTAGCTGCCTCAGTTATGTAGTGGCCTACATATCATGATGCGTGTTTCTAATGTGTTGGGTTTGAAGGATCCATTTCATCATGGTTATATTCAAAGGGATGAACAATGGCTTAGTTGCATGTCCCCAGTTCTTGTTTGAGGGGTTTTTCAATTATATAAATTGAATGCAGATTCTCAATTCGCTGCTCATGGTTGCATCATGGTAAAATTTCTCTCTAATTTTGTGTTTTCTAGTTGTAGTTATAACCTTGTCTCATTGCAGCGTCTCCAAATGAGTTCGGGAGAGTTGAAGATTGCGATATGCCTTCAAGATGCTCACCCCAAATCCTTCTGCTTCTTTTCATACTTCAGGTCCAACTGTTATATTTGCCGGATCCACGAAAGTGAGGTCAAACTCATTCAACTAATGACGTCAGTTTGTAAACACAGTATCATGGTAATTTGTAGTCTCTACATTTTCGGCACATTGTTGACACTGGTTGAAATTTAATTAATTGGGTGCCTGCACTTGAACTCGGTCTATACTGTGACCCATATCCTTCAACTATGCTTGACTGACAAGGCTGTGCGTCATGTCTGGAAATTAATAGAAAATATAAAGAAAATGTTTGGACTGACAGGGCTATCTGGTGTAGTGCCTGATCAGAATTGTTTTGACTAACAGTCTTGGAGGAGAATGTTTGAACTCTCTTGCACCAGGATTGATGGTAGATATAACTGTGGAATTTGATGTCAACATGTGATGTTCAAACTCCCCAAATCTGTAATATTTAAAACTTTGTAGTCAAAGTCATGTAAACATGAGCCCTGGCAGCAAGCTCCACACATTCACGGCAGACACAAGAACGTGATATAAGTTCACGCTTATTTCAGTAATAGCAATTGATCGCTTCTCTTTCATTGACACATGAAAATCATTGGACACTACATATATTTGTTTAAAGCTAATTAGTTGAGCACTGTTTATTTGTAAAACGATATACTTTATAATGCATTAATGTGTAATTTAGAAATGTGTGCAGTCTTATTTATCTCAGGCACATAAGTGGACTCTTAATATGTTCACCCGGCACAGCCAGAGGAGGAATGGTCACCCATCGAAGCCTGGTTCCTCTCTAGGTTTCTTCCAAAATATTGGCTCTCTTAGGGAGTTTTTCCTAGCCACTGAAGTTCATGGCTATTGTTGTTTGCTCCCTGGGGGTTAAGGCCGGGTGTTTTGTGAAAGCACTTTGTGACAACTGTTAATGTAAAAAGGGCTTTATAAAATACATTTTATTGATCGATAAGTATTCAGACTCACCGGTCTCAACATCAATAGTGAAGAGGCTGGGATGCTGGCCTTCTAGGCAGGAAGCTCTGTCCAGTGTTTGTGTTCTTTTGCCCAACTTAATAATTTATTTTTATTTGCCAGTTTCAAATATGGCTTTTTCTTTGCTTCTCTGCCTAGAAGGCCAGCATCCCAGTTGCCTGATGTTGGCATTTTCTTAATGAAGATGCCAGTTGAGGACCTGTGAGGAGTCTTTTTCTCAGACTAGACACTCAAGTCTATTTGTCCTCATGCTTAGTGCACTGGGGTCTCCCACTCCTCTTTCTATTCTGGTTAGAGCCAGTTTGCACTGTTCTGTGAAGGGAGCGCTACACATCGTTGATGAGATTTAAGTTTCTTGGCCCCATATATGGAATAGCCTTCATTTCTCAGAACAAAAACAGACTCCCAAGTTTCATAAGAATGTTCTTTGTTTCTGGCCATTTTGTGTCTCTAATCAAACTTACATTTATGGATGCTTCAGATACTCAACTAATCTAAAGAAGGCCCGTTTTATTGCTTTTATAATCAGCACAAGAGTTTTCAGTGGCGCTGAAATAATTGCACTTGGGTTTTCTAATGATCAGTTATCCTTTTCAAATGACAAAATTGGATTAGCAAACAAAGTGCTATTGGAACACTGGACTGATGGTTGCTGATAATGGGCCTCTGTATGCCTATGTAGAGATTCCCTTAAAATGTTTCCAGCTACAATAGTCATTGACAACATTATCAATGTCTACACTGTATTTCTGATCAATTTGATATGAAAAAAATGCTTTTCTTTTGAAAAAAAGGAAACTTCTAAGTGACCCCAAACTTTTGAATGGTAGTGGGTATTTATGCACATGCGTGTGTCTGAGAGTGACAAGAAGTCTGATGGAGACTAAGAGAAAAGGAGAAAAGAGAAAGTGCTGTAATTTCCCCAGACTACTGGGACTGGTCTCCTCGATAGCTGTCTGTGACCAATTAAAGTGGGTTTCCTCTTTCCTGTGTGTCTGGCAACAGGCAATTCTCATCCCTCAGCTCGCCACTGACCCCTCTCCAAGCCCAACTCTTCTTAATGTCCCCCTAAGCATCACTGATGCCTCTCCAAGCCCAACTCTTCCTAATGTCCCCCTAAGCATCACTGACGCCTCTCCAAGCCCAACGCTTCTTAATGTCCCCCTAAGCATCACTGATGCCTCTCCAAGCCCAACTCTTCTTAATGTCACCCTAAGCATCACTGACCCCTCTCCAAGCCCAACTTTTCTTAATGTCCCCCTAAGCATCACTGATGCCTCTCCAAGCCCAACTCTTCTTAATGTCCCCCTAAGCATCACTGACCCCTCTCCAAGCCCAACTTTTCTTAATGTCCCCCTAAGCCTCACTGACGCCTCTCCAAGCCCAACTCTTCTTAATGTCCCCTTAAGCATCACTGACGTGTCTCCAAGCCCAACTCTTCTTAATGTCCCCCTAAGCATCACTGACGCCTCTCCAAGCCCAACTCTTCTTAATGTCCCCCTAAGCATCACTGACACCTCTCCAAGCCCAACTCTTCTTAATGTCCCCTTAAGCATCACTGGCCCCTCTCCAAGCCCAACTCCTCTACCCCAAAGTATCACAGATTACATTGCTCTCTCACTGTTGTGAATGTAGATGCACAAGTTCTTGATTCAGAAGTAATATCTTTGTTATAATGTGATGATTACCACCAGTCTGTAAGACCTGTTCGTATAGTGTTGTGTCTGCTCCATAAACCCTCTTCACTGTTATATATGCCAACTCATTAATAAAGAGTGTGACCTGAAAAGTAATATAAGTATATGTAATCCAAAAAAATCACTACATATTTCAGTAGAACTGTATTTGTTTATCCTCACAGTTCATTGAAGTTAAATCCAAGCCTGCTTTCCTTCACTACATTATTCTTTCTAAACAGACAGTGCATCCCTGATTACCTCATCCTAATCTTTGAAAATATCATTTTCCTATATCTGCCCTGCCTGCTTAGAGGCCCCTTATCTTCATTCTCCTTGACGGGTCGGTTTTTCTCCTTTCAGATGAAGCCAATGTGAATAACCCACTGCCGGCCAGCTGACTGTAAACCAAATTCTGCAGGGCAATAAAATCGAGACTGCTACAATAAAAAGCGATTGTTGTGTGTGTTTGGATCACTGTTCTCCTCCTGCGCACTGAATTATTGAACACCTGCGCGGTCAGTGGAAATGTCAGGTGCTCTTTTTGCTGAGACAGACGGGGGAGAACTGGAGGGATACTGGAGAAGCTATGCATAAACCAATCGCTGTGGATGAAGACAACAAATGCCATTTCTAACTGGGCATCATGGCCAATAATAGATTTTTTTCAGGTGCGATTGGACCTTGAATAATTTATTTCTCCATTATCAAGTCGGAATCGCCTCGGGAAATGTCTCCTCCCCTTTTGTGGAGTAAATACTTTTGGCCTGCATGCTATTAGCAATAATACATATATTTCTTGTGTGTGTGTGTGTGTGTATTGTTAGGTCTGGTGTTTACAAAGCTTCCCACAATAGCTATCTGGCAGAATGCGTGATTCCTTTTCTTCTTTTTTCTGTATTAACAAGGACGTTGATCCTATGGACCAGTTACCTCTTTCCACGCTGTGCACTTTAAATTAGCATTTTTTTTCTATCTCAGTCACCTCGCTACAAGGTTCCCTGGAGATCACACTCCCTCAGCTATTTTTAGAACGGCAGCCCGTGAGGAGGCGTTTTCTGTGAAACAAGGTTGCCCTTTCAGAGAGTAGAGGGGAGCAAGAGACAATGCCACATAGTTCCCACACCCAATTTTTTTTATCTATTCTTCTGTCTGCCAGAACTGGAAAGAAATGAAAGACAAGAAACACTTCCATATTCCTGTTTTAGAGAATGTTCCCCAAAAATGTTATTGTTAAGTGCCAATAGGAAATGTGTTATACTGTGGAACTTCAGTGGTGTTGCCTTGCCTAATTAAGCGTTCGGTGTCTCTTGTGGCCCTCTCAGAGCTAGGTCTAGAAAGGACAAGGATAATCAGACCCGTAGACGAAGATGCTTGAATTTAAGACTTTTATCAGAAAACAGTTTTCTCTTTGTCAGTCACAACAGCCTGTCACAGTGTTTGTGACTAAAACCACTGTGACTTTGTCACCACTTCTCTGTTTGCATTACAATCTCTACAGCAGAACACCATGTGTTGTTCTGACAGTGGCAGTCTGCTGGTATGAAGCCAAACCTGATTAGGCTTTTCTCTGGGATCCCATGGGGTTTAGTCTGTGGAATCCCAAGGCACTGTCTTTCAGAAGTTTTCTCCCAGACATTTTGTCTTAGCTGGGTGCTCTGGGGCACAATGCAAATCTCATCTGTTGGTTTCAATGGTACTTGGAATATAGAAATGACAAAAGGCCCATGCTAAATATTCTGAACAACATGTTGTATAGGAGCACCACCGGTGTCCTTTTCCTTCGTTGCACTCTGGAGATGCTAACTCATGTTCACTAGACAGACTGTGACCATGTGTGGATACCTAACCCAGTACATTTCCTAGCATAGGCTCTCCCTGTCTAATGGATTCAGGCGTCTTTTCAAAACGTTGTCACAAGGGAATATTGCAATGCACTAGACATTCATTTCATTGAATGTAATCAGGGTTGCCCATGTGGATATCACACTAGGGAGGTCAAACATAGTTCTTGTATGTTGTTTTTGTTACATTTAGACACCCCAAAAATTTTTTTATATAATATTTAGGGTGAGAATTTTAAAATCACTGCAATTCCACTATGACCTGTTGATTTCTCTCAGGTCCCCTAAATCCTCTTAATCTTCCTTTTCTCTCGGTTCTTCAGAACGCAGAAGCACAGTCGCTGTTATCGCATAATCTACCGCCACATGGAGAGGAACCTGACCCAGGAGGAGGTGTGCGTTCTCCACTCTTCCATTGAGCAAGCTGCTGAGAGGGAACTGGCCGTGGTGGGTCGGTATTAGGCGTCCTCTGCCAACCACCATCCCATCGGTTGTGTTCAGTTGGGACTAACGGGAAAGAAAGGGGAAAACTGGGAGGTTAGAACTAAACTTGTCTAAAGTAATTTTCCATTCTGAATGTTTTGTAACCGTTTCCCCCCTCCGAACACAAACCCGACCCCTACGTTTTTAGTGTACTTGAGCGGTTCTTGGGGCACAAGGAAAGGCCAGTGTATCATACACAAGTCTCTTTTTCCAAGTTAGTACAGTAAGAGCACTGCTCTTACAATGTCATGGCAGTGGGATGAATTTCTTAATAAATCATAAACAATAAATGTATGCACTCACTGTATCGAATAAAAGATTCAACTATGTGCAACTTTGTTATATTGAGTGATTGTTTTGGACATAGACATATTTACTGTAGCCTAGTGTGATTGAAAAGGTTTTAGCAAGAATCCAGTTTTTCTCACTTACATTTCTAGGGATGTCTTGGACGTTTTTTTACTCTCAACCTCACCACAGTATTAGACCAATTTAACATTTGTCTATTTTTACACTGACTGATAAACTCCTGTTCGTTACTTTTTAAATAAAACACTGAAAAACATGTACATTCTAAACATCTTTGCCATGCGATTATCTTTACTCAGCATTTCTTGGTAACAGTCATTATGTTTTTTAATTGTTGGCGTCTCCACTGCAGTTTGAATTCTTTTGCTATAGGCACTACTTCCACTGCAGTACCAAGCAACTCTTATCATTAGAGCCTCCAGCAACCTTTCATGTGAAGCAGTGGACGGCCTCGCTTAAACAACCCGATTCAGGGTGAATGTGTTTGATTTAATACAGACGTCAACTAACGCTTTTTATACCACTGGCTCCTTGCCAGTCTGGCAAAGGAGACAGACAAACCAACACAATACAGTATTTTTTGTTTTATTTTTTATGTTTGTATCGGTAATACTTTCTCTAAAGTACATTGGTTTACATGCTGAGACGTATCGTAAAAAAGCTGCTGGCTGAACAAGGACAAGCATATCTACTCGCTGGTTGTGTCACATACATTTTGAGAAAACATGATACCGTTCATTTTAAGATCAGACAGCAAGGTCAATCAACCATTGGCTGATTCTTTTGGAAATGAAAATATGAAAATACTGGTCTGGTGCACAGTTACAGTCAACTCAAGAAGAATTGGCACCCTTCATGAAATTTTGCTGACGTGAATACAATAAAAAACACAAACACTGCATAGAATGTTCCTAGATCCCTCCAAAAGTGTGCGCCAAACTTGTCAGACTTTACTGGAAGAGAAAATAAAAACTACTCAAGAAAATGTTTTGTATTTCAGAAGTAATTTTGGTAATACTTTATTTGAAGGGGTGTGCGTAAGAGTGACATGACATTGTCATGATACTGTTATAGCCATGCCATGACATGACACATGTAAGAACCATAATTAACGTTTGTGAATATTGCCATTAGGTGTCATTCAGTTGATTATGTAATTTTTAATGCACGGTTGACATTGTTTGGGATGTCTTTGTTATGACGCTTTACATTAATTGAGTCAACATGACCTGTCAATGTCTTTGTTATGACAACTTGACATTAACTAAGACAAAATATCCTGTCAATGTCTTTGTTAGGACAACTTAACATTAACCACAACATTAGATTAGATTCAACCTTATTGTATTTGAACAAGTTCAGTACAATGAAATTGAAGGAGTAGGGTAGCATGTGCAACTAAAATGCAGGGAAAGCAGTAATGAGGTTCCTTAGGTGGACAAGTACCTGTAACAACTGAAAACTTCAGTAATACAAAAGGGTATAAATGGTTAGTGATGGATCAAAACATTCGGCAGGGTTACAGCAGATGGAAAGAAAGTGTTCCTGAGCCTGTTGGTGCGGGAACGAAGGTACCTGTACCACCTGCCTGATGGAAGGAGGGCAGTTTGTGGCAGGGATGTGAAGGGTCTCTGATGATGCCCCATACCCTGTGCAGACACCGCTTGTGCTGGATGTCTACGATGGCCGGGAGCTGGGTACCAGTGATGTGGTGGATGGTTTCCACCAGCCGTTGCAGGGCCTTCCAGTCGGCTATGGAGTAAATGCCAAACCATGCTGTGGCGCAGTTAGTCAGAAACATAACCTGTCATAAACATGTCATAGCAGGCCTGATTATCAGACTTGAAGAAACAACTTAGCTTTATGTGTTAGCATTAAATACAACTGTCATATGTGGTTGGTTTCGACATTGGTTGTCATGAGACCATTATAATTGTGTCATTAATATTTTTTGTGAACTGAAGTACAGTGGTAAAATTTGGGTTTGTCATAAAGTTGTCATGACGTGTTGTAACGCTGTCAGAGACTTTCATAACAGTGCCAGGAATGTTTTTCTTGACCTCAAGAAACAGTGGTACAATTTGGACTTGTCATTAAGATGTCATTAAGTTTGTAAAATACTGTCAAAAAGATATAATTAAGTCTGTCAAATGCTTTTAAATACCTTAACAAAAGCAAAACATTTCCTTTATTGTTTTTGCACAACAAATGTTTCCTAAAAATACTTTCAACAATCCTACTTTGGTAACACTTTCCATAAGAGTACATGAACAACCCTTAAAAAATGCAGTAGTTACCTTGAACAAACATTGATGAACAATGATGAACAAGACATGAACCAACGGTTAATAAACCTTTACTTTCTTAATGGTTTACAAATGTATTAACAGAGTGTAGTGTCATTTGTCCAAGTTTACACAGGACATGATCTCATGTCTTTTTTTGCAAGAACACGGTTAGTACAGTAATTAGTTATGGTTAATATAAACTTTTCATAATACAATCACATTGAAAACATTATTTATAAAGTAGGCGTGATTGTAACAAATTACCTTCACGTTAACACATAGATCATGGCTGAGAAAGTTAACAAAGTGCTACTCGGAGCTGACAAACCCTTGACTGGAGTTAGCATACAGCTAACTGGAGCCAGCTAATAACCAACTGAAGCCAGTTAAGAACATGGAACTAGTTAATCGCTAACTCATACAGTGCAAAGACTGCAAAGTTCCTAAACAATACAGTTACAACATTTTATTATATTAATCCTAGGGTTATTGTCAGAGGTGTTGTTTTCAAACTATTCAGTACAGTACAGTAACAAATTACTTTTTTTCCGAAGGAAGGCACCACCGTCGGGGCATTTTTCATAGACATGGGGGTCTGTCATAGATATACAATTATCACGCTTTTACAATCTTCTACATACACTTTAACGGGCAAGTTATCAAACTGTATCGAAAGGACCGGTGTACTTATGTACTCTCCCGACCAGGAAAACAGGATAAATGATGAGAAAGACATGGCTTTTCCTTTAAGAGTTACGAGAACGCACAGGTGTTTTGACTGCAAACAGTCCCAACACCACACGACCTCTTCAAACTGCCCCCTATAAGCCAACCCTAGTAAGTGTCCTTCAATATAAGTGTAATTCCAAATTCTATATCAACCCCAAATGCGACCATACATTTTGTATGTGTCACACCTATTTGAAGACACAAGAAGCCAGTCTACTCAACTTTAACAAAGTTGGTGCCACTATAATTTTTAGTTGAATCTTCATTTACTCAGGAGTGTGATTTCCTTTATGACTCCATATTTCAAATTTCAAATTTGTATTTCTGCCATGCTGCTCAATATGCTGAGTATGAGCACCAATCTCTGGATCAGCAAAGTTCCTTTTATGGCAGGCAGAATACTGGCTAAAGAGTTTCTTCTAGTTTGATAATTAGGCCCATGTTTATGACAGGTTATGTTGTCTCAGGTCAAGTTGTCATAACAAAGATATTGACAGGATATTTTGTCTCAGTTAATGTCAAGTTGTCATAACAAAGACATCCCAAACAATGTCAACCTTGCATACAAAATGACATTATCAACCGAATGACACCTAATGACAACATTCATAAACGTTCAAAATTATTCCTTTATGTGTCATGTCATGGTTATGACAGTATCATGACAGTTTCATGTCACTCTTATGCACACCCCTGCAAATAAAGTGTTACAGTATTTTTATAAAGCATGGGGGTTCCCCTTGTTTGAGCCGAAAATATTACTAAATTTTTGTGTTGTTTATTTTCTGCATTTAGAATATTTTGCATTTACTTTATTACAATTTTAGCATTTACTTTACATAAATGTATTCTTGTATTTACTTATTTTGGGCTGAATTTCACGAAGGGTGCCAATAATTCTTGAGTTGACTGTGTGTCTGAAACATCAATCACAGAAAAAACACTGGACTTTTCCATTAAAAGATATGAAATAACATGTGACGTTTAGTTACACTTTGATAATAGTTTTTTTCAGAGCAGAGCGCATGCATTTTTGAGGCGTTGCAATAATTATATTGTACTGCGGAGTGAGCACAGACATATTTGGAGCAACTGGTGCCCTCAGTAGATAATTGTTTTGTTTACAGAATGACTCTGCATTCCCCAGTCTATTCTGTTTACGAATGTAAGAATCTGCTTGAATATCAGATGAGTTTATTTGTGTACCATATTTATTTTATGCACTGAACGCCTCTTCATTAAGAAGTCCTTGGAAACGTTAACACATTATCATTTCCTACATCTAGTCTAGGTTTGTTCAATCATGATGATTCTCCCCTTGTTTTCCTGCTGCCATTGGTTATTTAGCATAGGGATCCAGGCATACACAGTATTGTTATGTTATCCATAGGCTACACAGTTCTAGACTGACAAACTGCCCCAACAAAATAGAGCTGTCAAAAAACACCCATTCTATTTGACAATGTTTCTGTCTGTGTTTATTTTGTGAGTGGGTCAGAGAGGAACAGAGAAATCGGAAGCCCTTGGGAGTTCGCATTCAGTTGCAACAATATGAGTGTACGTGGGTGGAAATGTAATCCAATTTTAGCGGGATAACATCATGTGCAGTCACATTTTAAAATTGATAAATTTTTTTCAAAAGTTTATTAAAGATGGTACCCTACTCTAATCATGTCATGGACTGGTTTAGACCTAGAAGACACCCGGTGTGTCCAACCATTCATATTTATCAATCGATTAATTACTGGGGAAATGAAACAATCAATCAAATTTATTTCAGAGCATAATACCCAGAAACAACTCTGGGAGATAACCCAGGCTCAGAAAGGGAGGCCTACTTCCTTGGCAGTACTTATACTCCTAACCTCCAGACTTAGAGTACCTGTACTTCATCTCACTATTTTTTATGACTGGTGCTTTGAAAGAAAATTTGCACTCTGGTTTATTTGGTTACTGGTGCAAGACCGAATCTCAAACATACTGATAGCAAGTAAGAAACTCAGCCATGACAACGTCAATAACCAATACTACCCACTTGAGTCGTTGCTCCAGGATATGTGGAAGACTTGAAAATAAAAGTTTTCCACTCGGTGCCAGGAAATTTAAGACAGTACTTAGGCCCACAGAAAGTACATTTAAACTAATCTGCATGTTTTCTCTAAGTGTTGTGGTGCAGGCTAGATCGATAGCATTCCAAGACACAAGCCAATGCCACAGGGGCCAGATAAAAAGGGGGGAGTAAACAAAGATTTTTCTCATTAGAGGAGAAGCAAACTATTCGGGTGCATTACTGCCTCAGAGAAAAACTGGTTTGTCGGTTAGGATGTTATGACGCACATTTACAGTGCCTGATTATTGACACCCTTGGTAAAGATGAGTGAAAACAATTTTTCTCAAAAAAGTGTTTTGTAATAATTGGCACCAATGCATTCAATTAAGTGTTTTGGATTATGGGGTTGGATTCCTGGAATATCTTTTTTTCCTGCTGAAGATCTATTGATGACCCAGTTTTAGCATCTTGGCAGAGGCAGAATGATGTGGCTATAAAATCTCCTGGTACTTCACAGAGTCCATGATGCCATGATTTAACTCAATCTGGTTTCTATGTCTTTTGGAAGCAAAGCAACCCAACAACATCACATATCCTCCACCATATTTTGGGGAGAGGGTCATGTTCTGCATGACTGTCCCTATGTTTTACACCAAACCCATCTCTAGTGTTTGTTGTCCACAAAATATGTCTTTGTCTCATTTAAAAATAAAATAATATCACTTCTATACTGTATTTGTCATTTTTTTAAATCAGTGGTCATAAACTGTATTCGTATTCTCAAAATATGGTTGAAACTATAATGGAAATCTCACTATTTGGCAGTTACTCTAGACTAATCACTTAATGTAGCAGTGGGGTGGTGAACTCTTTGTTGCTAGCTTTCTACTTCTGACAAACACATAAAATCGCAGAGAGTGTTTACCATTCATAGAAAGATTTGGCTAGAACAGTGTGCATTATGTTTATCTTACACATGAAAGGCTTTTTTGTTTTCAGCACATTGAAATGCCTTCGAGCTGTACACATAGGTAAGTGAAAAGAAGCAGGTTGCTCTCCTGTCTTAGACTTATCTTGTACATGTTGCAAAGACATTGCTCCTAGCCACATTCTCAGATTTGTATGTGTAAGATATTTAGCTTTCACTATGCGCCAAAAGACAGTAAGTGGGAGTAATTGTCAACAATGTCTGTGGTAGGCTATACTACACAGTTACGTTACAGAAGATGTTTCCATAACCCTGTATTTTGAAGTCCAATACTTGGCAGTGCATTTTAATCAGGCATACTACCAATGTCAGAAATTGTCTCTCTGTGAAAACCATGAGAATTTTTTTCTCTTCCAGGGTAACAGACTTAGGGGGGGAAAGGCAATATCCCATGTTGAGTAAGTGGACATTGATAACCGAGAAACAGTTTGTTGGAGTAACAGTTATGACAATCGATGTGTGCAGTTTTAGTCATTTGTGAGTCATTCATCTCGTTCAGACAATCTTCTCCCATTTAAATGAAGGCTTGGGTTGTTGGCAGTTAATCTGCATAAGAACAGTTATGTTGGTGTGGATTGTACCTTCAGGCATGGCAGGATCTGTGACATACCTCTTGTGGAAGGAATTGAACCATCTAATGAACTGCATGCACATGTTTACTGTAAGACTACTGTCTATGAACAACCAGTGTAGTGATTTTAGCCAGGTATGAAAATTTATTAACTATTCAACAAGTGGGCCATATAATAATGTTGTCTCATGGTCTTTACATCTTAGTCCACCTTCCAGGAAAGAGAATGAATTGGTCTGCAATATTGTAGTTGTCAGAGCATGGCCACAATATTGTTCAATATTTTTTAAATGTACCTTGGACCAAATACTGCTGCACACCACCCAGACCATGTGCTTCTACCCATATCACGACAGTGTGTAATAAATACTTGCCTGGTCACAGATCCATATAGTTGTGTGAACATGGTGCTAGAGCGCACGTACACTTCAAAGCTCGACGTGCTCAAACAGTCAGTGGCCGGGCAAACAAACCAATCAGAAATCCAATGCATCAGAGGCTTCTTGTCTGAAGATCATCTGTAACAGGGTGCACAGTGCTCATCGGCTGACTCCTGTATCTCCTCTGGATCTACTGCCTTTTCCCCTTTAGTCGTGTAGAACATGCAACGTTGATGAATCAGGATTTGTTGACTTCACCCAGACAAGTTGTAAGGTTTGTCCTGGCATCACTCATCTAATTGCATGATAATAATCGCCTTGTCGTGATGCTGAGTAGTAACTCATTTTCTGTTGATATAATGCATGTAGGTTATTTTGGGAAACTTTTAAAAACTTTTCTAGATTGTCATTCAAAAGTATTTGGCCACATCTTTTCATTAACATTAAAGGGTGTCTGAATGATTGAGATTCTACTGAATCAGTTATGATAAAAAAATGTAACTACTACCTAAAAAATGAGTAACATTTTAGCAAATGCATAAAAAAATAAGGACCCTGAACAGTCACATTGATGGCGTTATATATTAAAATGGTCTCTATTTTAATATGTAAAGCTGTATTAAAATAGAAAATGTCTCCAAAAGTAACAAAGATCCCAATTATTAAATCGGATATGCCTACGTGGTTAATTTAGTTGAACAATATATTGAAACATAACACAAATAAAAATGTTGTAGTGGTATTAGGGAGTGGTTAGAAAGCTTTACCACTTCAAAGGTTACCAGGGGACGACTAACAAAATGATTGCAAGGGAACGTAATCTTAGTGATAAATAAATATAAATATTGAATATAAGATGTACGGCTTACATTTTCCTCAATGCTAGGTTGTTTCATACAAACCATACAGTAAAATGGCATGTGTTACACCGAATGTCATGACACCTACGACTCAGGGATGACTAGTCGATTTCATATGTTCCCGGGCAGTGCATGACATTAACTCTTTTGCTCACCAGCCTCTGTGGCTAATGGTTTCCCAAAGTTACTAGCCACACCGAGATTTCACTAGCCACCCTTTTGTGGTTGGGGAATTACATTTTATTTGATCAAATTTGACTATGGTGTGCTACATCTTAACCTGTCTTGTTCACTGGTTCAGTCACTATTAGGCAAAGGTAGTACCCCACTCTGCCGGGACACCACTCTATGAAATACTTTATATAATGTGGATACACACTTGAAAAAGGCAACTACTATAGTGTTACATCTCCCCTATTACAATCTACAATGTCCTCCCTAACATCAACCAAAATATGCAAGCAATATATTTGTTCTTAACATAACCTATAACCACTTACATGTTATTTAAAAATAAGTATGAAATCACCCATCAGCTTTACATTTAGTCACAGTCAATATTATTGTTGTCTATTTTTGTTATGCTATGTTCTTGTAAATATAGACTTGCATAGAAAACGAAACAGCTTATTACAGCCTTGTCAGGTAATTGTTACCCATCCTTGCCTTGATGCCACATCGTTAATCTCCCTTGACTTCCTTCAGCTGTACTTAGCTCTGCTGCTGTCACTGATCCTCATGTTCATATATGTATATTGTCAGTAACTTAAATATGTTAATTATATATTTTAGTATATATATTGCATATGTAGGCTAATGTTTTTTGTCACGGTCCCGGCCAGCTGGGGCTGTTCCTGTCCTTGTTTTCTGTTTGTCTTTGTTCTGTCTTGTCCTAGGCCCTGTTGATCAGTGTATTTAGTTCACCTGTGTTTTGCCCCCACCTGTTTCTGTTCTGCTCGTTAGTCTGTGTATTTAGTTCAGTCAGTTTCTCCCTGTGTTTGTTGGTTTGTTGTCTTGTCCCGCTCCCGCTCCCGCTCCCGCTCCCGCTCCCGCTCCCGTTTGGCTAGTTAAGTTTATTGTTTTCTGTTGTAGTGCACGGCACTCGGTTTTGTTTTACTTTTAGTTTTGATTAAAGTCTTTCCCCGCACCCCTGCATCTGCCTCCATCGCCCTTTTTGGATTTTCATTTGGATTCCACACACCGCAAGCGTGACAGTTTTTAGTAATAGTACAACCCCTAATCTGATGGTCTTTTCACCTGTCATCTTTGTTCATCTCGTGATCTCTCTTTAAAAACAAATTTGTAATTTTAGGCTACTAAAAGTCACATTAAAAGTTATTTAAAAAAATGTATGCAGATTAGATGTAGTTTCAGCTTGTTACACTTTAATGGATTTTTTTACATGCTTGAGTCTAAAATAAAACTAGGAGCCACCAGTTTTTAAGTGATGTCTGGACCCTTGTGTTCCTGTATGCAATGTTTCCAGATTACATTGACCATAAACTGTATTCTGCTGCAGACTCCAGAAAGAAAATCGACCCGCCCAAGCCCATGAAAAATACCCCAAATGTGTAGGAAACACACCTTGCAACACTCATTATGGCAAAACGTTTCCTCGTTCTGTCATTTTAGTTGACGTGTTTTGCTGGTATTTTGTATATGAATGCAAAATCACGTTTTACCATGCCCACACACTGAGGCGGTTCAAGATTTTGGGAAGGCTGTTGCCTTTGAGCTTTAAATTTAGCAATAACCCTGTGTATAGATATATAGACTGCCACCTGCCAAAGTGGCTACTAATAGTGACTGCGTTACACGCCACGGCCAAATTCTACCCGGATCTGGTGGGTGGGCGGGTGCCAGTGTCAAGCCCTGTTCTCGGGTCTAACCACCTGCTTTGAGAATCCAGGACTCTGGGATACCAAATTTGGTCGCTTAGACATACTCATGTGTGTGTAATTACCAGTTGCCCTATGAGCTTGAGTACGGAGATGAACGAGGAATGCCGTAGTAATCTATATTCCAAAGTAATACAATTTATTCCAATCAAGTAATAACGTTGCAATACAAACTGTAGTTACATACCAACACAATTCAGAGTCCTCCCTATTAGCCTAACAGTCTACTAATTATTCCATAATTATTAAGACACTATAGCAAGGTTTGCCAGGAGCTTCTGATAAAGATAGACTCCTAATCATGACTACAACATATTGTGTTTAGAGGTCTCTTTAACAAGGACAAACTCAAATAACTTTTTGGAGACATGGCTGTTTATCCTAAAATCAGACATCTAAAGCACTCCTCCAATAAGTCATTATCATTACTTTACCTTGGCAAACACAATGAACATAAAGGACAGGAACTGTTCCACTTAATCAATTTAAAATTATCGAATGGACGGGGTGTTGCTGCCAGTTGTTGTCAGACATGCAACAAGGACAATCATTTCTACAATGTTCTTGTGAAGTTTGATCCAAAACACGTAGTACAATAAAGCATTTCAGCCTATTTTGCCCTTCATGGGGAGCAGGGGAAATCCAAACACTACAGGTAAATGCCCAAAATATAATGTGTTTAGTTACATTCCAGTTTGCTCAGAGTTTCACACCTCTCCAGGTGAGCTCAGGAGGGCAGGGCTGATGGCCCACACCTGGTGTTCCAGATCTTTAGAGAAGCAAATGTTACCCAGGACACTGATTAACATCACCAAGGGAGACTTGGTGCGCCAGACGCGTCTTTTTGTCAAATACACTTAAACTCTTCCTCAACAAATATTTCTCAGTACGCTACAATGTTACATAACACAAACATTATTGTAATCTTTTGCTTTATATGACACACAAGTTGGATTTCAATAACCTAGAGCTGACATATTTGTCTTAAAGGAGGCTTAAGTCCAAAATGTCATGATATCTTTCATCCACGTAAGAGCTAACAAACTAATTTACTTTTCATCCACAGACACTAATTGAAATTAAAAAAGCCACAGGTGGGGGAAATTCACGTTTAATTGCCATTTTAAGTTGTGTGTGTTGCCTGGTGTATCTCCAACAGGGCCAAACATTCAAGGGTATGTCAACGTTTGATCAGGGTCATTTGGGTGATTTCTATTATCATCATGATTTAAAAAGGAGCTGAACAACTATGTGATAATAAATGGCTTCATATGATCACTATCCTTAAATAAAAGACAGTTTTATGCATGACCAGTCATATTTTCAAAATCATTGCCAAAATGTCACAATTTCTGCCAGGGTATGCAAACTTATGAGCACAAATGTATTTGAGATCCTCTCTGGGGTCCTTGGAGGTTCCGATACCAAGCCCCATCTGATGTTTTGGAATTCTCACGCAATGGGAAGATTGACCACGGTCCAATGACAAAATGTCTTTCATAGTCTTGTTTTGGACCAGAAATGCATCTTGGTATTTTGGAAAATCTCGGAGGTTGGGGAAAGGTGACTAAGAAAGAGTCGCTTGATGAACTTTTTGGGTTTCCCTTATTCTGTCTGCCATTAAAAAAAGATTTATGTTTAATTTATGTATGTTCTTTGCATGTGTTTTCAAAAAAAGCATGTGAAATATGAAATGTTCAGGAAGTATTGAGACCTTTGCACTTTTTCTAAATTACAGCCTAATTTGAAATTGATAAAATGGATTTCCATCCTCATCATTCTACTCACAATACCCCAAGAAGACCACGCAAAAACAGTTTTTTGGAAATATTTGTATATTTATGGGGGGGGGGCAATTTCAAATTTCTATAAGTATTCAGAACCTTTCACTCAGTGCTTTGTTGAAGTTGCTTTTGCAATGATTATAGTCTTGAGTCTTAGGTATAGTGTCAAAACATGGCAACGATTCTTCTCTGCAGATCATATAAAGTTTTTCCTTGTTTGATGGGGAATGTCACTACACAACAATTTTTAGGTATCTCCAGAGATGTACGATTGGTTTCAAATCCATGTTCTGTCTGGGACGCTCAAGGACATTCACAGACTTGTCCCAAAACCACTCCTGTGTGGTATTGACTGTGTGCTTAGGTTAGTTGTTCTTTTAGAAGGTGAACCTCCGTCCCATCCTGAATACTTAGAAGCAGGTTTTCTTTACTTTCTCTGTACATTGCTCCATTCATCGTTCCCTCCATCTTGACTTGTGTCCCAATGCCTCCCCTTGAAAAACATCCCCACAGCATAATGCTGCTACCACCATGCTTCACTTTAGAGAAGGCATTAATCTAGAAAATATTTTTTCTCATCGTCTTAGAGTCCTTTAGGCGCCTTTTGGCAAACTCCAAGCAGACTGTAATGTGCATTTTACAGATGACTGTCTCCTTTCTGGCCACTACCTCAAATGCCTGATTAGAGAAGTACGGCAGGGATGGATATCTTTCTGGAAAGTTCTCCTATATCCACACAGGATATGGGACACTAGGAGAACTGAGAGAGACACAGTATAAGCTGGCTCGGGCTAAAACAGACAGAGGAAATGAAGCCGTGCATCCTTTTCAAATTCAAATTCTGTATGACCCAAACATAGCATAAAATATACAAAGGTCAGATTTGTTTATTGAGAGGACAAAAAGACCGAATGAACCTTAAGTCTTTCTTGGTCTGACATTTTATGTGTAATAGCCTTGAATAAACATGATTGTTTGGAAAATAAAGCAGGTGGTTGTAAAGGTTTAGTGTTGCACTTTCTTATGCTATCTATAGCCGCCTGAGCACTTCAGCTCATCACTTTACCATGCAATGACTCAGGGAGTTACTTTGCACTCCAAATTAAATTCACTTTTGCTTCATCTTATCTCATGACAATTTCAAATGAATAACTAACCTATTTTTAATGTTAGAATCTTAAGTTGGCACATTAGTTTTTTACTTCAAAAAGGTGGTGTGGTGTATATATCTGCTGATTGTGGAAGTTTAACACTAAGAAAATCCTTGAGGTCAGTTTAATTGGTTAGAACCTAAAATTAGAACCTAAAATATCAGCTTATTTCACTCCAGTCTTTGGAAACAATGTCGATGTTAACCAACCCCATTGCAGAGGTAGGCTTCCCTTTTCCTGGAGTACTGCATTCATTTGTTGTAACTAAGCACTACACTTTAATTTTATCTTTCATGCAATCCCTTTGACATCTTTATCTAGTATCTCTAAATTTGCCATTCGTGTTCAACCAACATTTGAAAATTGTTCCAACACACCTGAAAAAGCGGCTCACTAGCATGCAGAGGCATGAAGCCCTGTTTTCAGGTAGAAAGACAACTATAAACAATTCCATATTTTGTGATTATATGTAGCCATTAAGCTCAACTGTACCTCATGATTGTTATGGCTCTGTGATGAGATCAAGGGGGCAGATGCCAAGATGACGCCTATTCAATTTCTCTGTAATTTACTCACTGTCGCATCCACCTTGGAATCCACCCGCTCTCTAGCATGAGGACTAAATAGATGCCATCCTACAAAAGCTCCACAATGACCTTCCTGTCTGAATTCATAGGGCTTTACACTGGTGTGCCAGTGTTTTTGTTGGGCCTTGCATGTCAAAATACATATAGGATGGGAATGATTGAGTCAAACTTTGAAGTACAGAGATAACATCTTTACCTTATGCGCTGCCATGTGGGGAGGGTTTGAGGCTCATTTGTTTGGATATTCAAACAGGCACTGAACTTAATCAAGAACGCTGCAATGTGCATGTGCTATAATGGAGAAAAACTGTAGAAAATTGTTAATACACGTGTAGATTTTCCGCTAGGTCGCTTTCAACATTGCTGTATGGTTTTCAGTTGGGTTCTGTAAACTTAGGTCTTCCCATCACCATGTCCAGAAACCAAGTCAAATATAGGAAAACCATTTGAAGTAAAACATTACTATATGGAAGAGGGTACAAATTGATACTTAATAACTCATCTAAGCAGCTTCTAGACAAACGTATAAAAAAAATTTATTCTTGGTTTTACATTAAACTGATATCCAAGTAACCACTAAGTAAGTTAAGATAAAAAATGTATTAAATTATTTTGCTGTCAGGTCACATAGATAATCAAAACTTACTAAACATTTTCATTTCTTTTTAAACCTCCTAGATAGCTGGCTTGGTAAATACCATCCTAAGTGATTTTGAAAGGGAAAGATATTTATTTAATGTAAATTTGAAGCTGGCTAAGATTTTTTTACTAACTAACATTTTGCTTTTCCTTGGTTGTGGTGTTCAAAGTTCAGTAGATCCTGTTGGAAACTCTCGCCTTTGTCACGTCCTGGCTATGCTGGGGCCATAGTCAGGACTGGACAGAAAGTGGTGCCTCTAGTCACCTCTAACTTAATTTTGGTCTCCCCAATTGGAGGCAGGTGTAGATCATTGCCTCCAATTGACGACCCTATATAGGTTGAGTTTGTTCACACCCGGTGTGGATTATTGTGTTAGCTGTGCAATGGCACCAGTTGCTGCTTTGGTCTTCATTAAACATGGATTTCTACCACTAGATCTCTGTGCCTGTGTCCTGCCTCAATAACCGTGACAGCCTTGCTCCTCCGATTATGCTCCCATGTTCTTCTTGAATTTATCAGGATGAGCACCAAGGATATGGACTTTGAGGCACATCCTACAACCCATTGTGCTGTAGTTCTTCACCAGAGTCTCAACCAGCTCCACATTGTTTGTGGCCTTGTGATTGCCCAGGAAGCCCTGAACCACTGCAAGAAAGCTCTTCCCAGCTGCTTTCTCCTTACTTGTGAGCTTCTTGGGGAGTCCATTGCACTCCAGAATCAACTTTGTCTGTGGTCTGACAAAGACACTGACTTTGAACTTTGCTCTGACAAATGTTTTCATGGGATCCAGTTCGATATCCAAGTACTTTCTGGGGGTCCACCATTGGCTCCCACTTGACATTGTTCTTCCCACAACTTCTTCCACTGCGGCCAGTCCCACCTGTGGTAGTGCGCCTTGGTTTCCCTGCTGTCCCAAAGGCAAAGAGAGCAAGTATTCTTGGTAAAATCGCCTTGGAGACCCATCAGAAATGCCAACATGTTGAAGTCTCCTATGACATACCCAGCAAAACTCATCATATGTATAACCACTTAGGCAGCTGGATCTACATTTAACTGGTGGATTTAGGCCCCCCTGTATGTACAGTGGGGAGAACAAGTATTTGATACACTGCTGATTTTGCAGGTTTTCCTACTTACAAAGCATGTAAAGGTACACTTCAACTGTGAGAGATGGAATCTAAAACAAAAATCCAGAAAATCGCATTGTATGACTTTTGAATAATTAAATAGCATTTTATTGCATGACATAAGTATTTGATCACCTACCAACCAGTAAGAATTCTGGCTCTCACAGACCTGTTAGTTTTCTTTAAGAAGTGCTCCTGTTCTCCACTCATTGCCTGTATTAACTGCAACTGTTTGAACTTGTTACCTGTATAAAAGACACCTGTCCACACACTCAATCAAACAGACTCTCCACAATGGCCAAGACCAGAGAGGTGTGTAAGGACATAAGGGATAAAATTGTAGACCTGCACAAGGTTGGGATGGGCTACAGGACAATAGGCAAGCAGCTTGGGGAGAGGGCAACAACTGTTGACGCAATTATTAGAAAATGGAAGAAGTCAATCTCCCTCAGTCTGGGGCTCCATGCAAGATCTCACCTCGTGGGGCATCAGTAATCATGAGAAAGGCTAGGGATCCGCCCAGAACTACACGTCAGGACCTGGTCAATGACCTGAAGAGAGCTGGGACTATAGTCACAAAGAAAACCATTAGTAATACACTACGCCGCCATGGATTAAAATCCGCCAGCGCACACAAGATCCCCCTGCTCAAGCCAGCGCATGTCCAGGCCCGTCTGATGTTTGCCAGGCCTGATGTGAAATGGCTGGAGGGGCCTCAACCCACATCAAGGTGCACATAAAATATTTGGTCTTAAATGAAAAAGCTTCATGGTGAGCCTCTGTCTTTTCAAATCTTCCTGCAAAATATTGTAACAAGTTTTATAGCATGTAAATAATACAACTTTTATGATGTCAACCAGGCAGCAAACCCTTGCATGCCTCCCACCATGGCACAGACACAAAACATTTCAGCCAATCAGAAATGAAAGTCCACACCTAGCCAAGCTGCCATATTTTATATTGAATAGAACTGTAAAACCAGAGATCAAAAACACTGATGATTGTCAAAGTCTGCCAAAGGGTAAACTACATGGATTTTTCAAGGCCAGAGTTTAGCCTACTGCAGATCTCACGTAAACCCAGAACAATCAAAGTGCCAACATTTCATTCCTATAAGGTTAGTCCTATGTAAGATTATCTGCTTTCTTGTTCAGAATTGTCACTCAAATAGTAGTCAGTTAATATCATTGTTAACTGCTATAAACTCTCTTTTTATCTCTCTACTCGAATGTACAAAATCAATATCATATTCCCACAACCAGTTACTTCATTTTTCCTGTGTGCTGTAGTATTATTATAATTGTAATTGGGATCAATTTCCCCATATTTCTCTACAATAACATTTCCTACCAATTTAGATTTGCCAGGTGGAGAGAAGCCCATCACCCCCCACAGTAAAATATAAACACAGCTCATCCATAGCGTCAGCCCACTTCAATCATTGACAAGTGTTTTTCTGTGACCCTTCTAATGGCAATATTAGACATAC
Organism: Esox niger; assembly: GCA_016801105.1. Lineage (NCBI taxonomy): Eukaryota > Metazoa > Chordata > Actinopteri > Esociformes > Esocidae > Esox > Esox niger. The sequence goes on along the minus strand of JACXGJ010002711.1, from coordinate 20,262 downwards.
ATGTAAGTGCGGAATAATTTGACAGCTGACAAGGGTTTTGTTATTTTTGCTTTGTACCAGAATATATTCAAGGTACAGTTACATAATGAATATGGGTTCAAAGTGCAGTCTCTCAGACTTAAATTGAGGGTATTCCCATCCAAATTGGACGAAGGGTTTAGGAATGACGTACATCTCATTAATATGTAGCCCCCTCTTTTTCAACGGACCAAAAGTAATTGGACAATTGACTCAAGCTGTTTCATGGACAGGTGTGGGCTATTCCTTAAATATTTATTTATCAATTAAGCAGGTAAAATGTCTGGAGTTGATTCCAGGTGTCACATTTGCATTTGGAAGCTGTTGCCGTGAACCCACATCATGTGGTCAAAGGAGATCTCATGGCAAAGTGAAACAGGCCATCACAGCAGGATCATTAGGAGTGGCCAAATCAACAGTTTGGTACATTCAGAGAAAAAATAAACGCACTCTGGAGCTCTGCAACACAAAAAGGCCTGGACGTCCACGGAAGACAACAATAGTGGATGATCATAGAATCCGTTCCATGGTAAAGAAAAAACATCTCACAACATCCAGCCAAGTGGGGGAACACTCTCCAGGAGTTAGGCATGTCATTATCCAAGTCTACCATTAAGAGAAAGTTCACCACAAGGTGCAAACCATTCATAAGCCACACAAATAAAGGCCAAATTAGACATTGCCAAAAAACATCTAAAAACGACAATCCAGTTCTGGAACTTTTGTCCAAGTACTTTAGGACCCCTTAAATAAGGGGACTGTGTATTAAAATGCTTGCAATTCCTAAATGTTTCATACAATATTTTTGTTTAACCCCTTGAAATAAAGCTGAAAGTCTGCACTACAAATGCATCTCGGTTGTTTGATTTCAAATCCACCTTGGTGACTTACAGCCAAGATTATGAAAATTGTGTCAGTGTCCAAATATTTTCGGATCTAACTGTTTCTTGCAAGATGCCTTTAGCCAGTAAGGTTTTGTGTGTAGCTGGAAGATCACGTTAGCTTCTTGACACCAATGTTCCACCAAGATGAGCTGTCGGTCATGGTGGCGGTAACATCATTTACATTACAGTGGTACACGTCACGCATTACCTCCTAATGAGCACTGTCACATATTCTTGAACTGAAAGTGACATTGCATCCTGAATTACAGGTTGGTTAAAAAAAATCTTGAAAATTGGTTTGCTCAACCACAGAGAACAGCTGTTGACCCTCACAGATGAAATTATTGACGTGCTTGTCAAGGTTGGCTGTGAGTCATGTCTGCCAACATGTCTGATATCTTTACGTGCTTGATGAAGGGCTGTTTGGTGGTTCCTTGGGCCCCTTGTTGTGGTCTGCTGAAGTAAGGTTATAGTCCGCTGTCATCTTTGATGGATGTTTCTTCTGTGAACAGATATATTCCGTCAGTCCGTCCAAAATAAATGGCGCACGACCTCATGGTGAAACGCCCAAAGTTTAAACTAACCCATATATCGTTCTCTCTTTTACACAAACACAATGAAACAGGTACAATGGATGGACCAAACATTTCACTGATGTTGAATGAATACATCTGTCATGCAGGTTAATGTTACTAGTATCAGATTTTCACTTGTTAATCTCCATTTAGATAGGCTTGTTCTATGACATTTATATTTAGATGATATTTTTTACCTATTACGAGCATAGAGCAGAGTATATATGCATATATTAATTATCTAAACTAAGGCAACAAACAGTGGATTAGTCTAATTGTAATTTTGTTTTATGAATAAAAGTATAGTTTTCTCTTGCTGGCCAAATAAGTGAAGGTGCAGCATATCCCTGCTTGTTTGCTTACCACTTATTTAAAATATGCAGGCTGTAATGTAGACCTATATCAATATTAAATAAACAAAATCATTCTTATTTAAAACAGGCAATACAAAAAATATGTTGTTTTACAACTTTTTAACACCAAAAGACATAGTGATATTTATGGGGATGTTTTAACAGTGTCATATTTTTTTGTTGACAATTTTGATTTGGAAAATAATTTATATAATTTATAACAACCCATGAATAATTATTTGGCTGCACAGCTTTTGGCGAAGATGCGGAGCCATCAGAAATTATAGACACGTTCTCTTTGTTTGTAACCCTTTGCCATGACACTCCCAGTTGAGTTCAAATGCATCCTGTATACTTTAATCATACTTGAAGTCTCTAGATTGATTGGAGTCCATCTGTAGCACATTCAATTGATTGGATAGGATTTCAAAAGACGCACATCTATCTGAGGAAGGTCATAACAAACATATTTAAAGCTTTTAATGTATCCAGTAGTACAGAGGGCTCTGTCATTGTCAATCAGAAACTGGTTGGAACAACCAAGACTCTTCCAAGAGCTGACCGTCCAGCTAAACTTAATTAGAAAGCCCTTGGTCAGAGAGATGACCAAGAACCCAACATAGCTTCAGAGGTTCTCTGCACAGTTGGTTTGGGAAAAACTGCCACAAGGAAAACCACCTTTGCAGCACTTCATCAATGAGGCATTTATGCTGAGTGGCCTTGAGCAAAGGACCTCCTGAGTATAATGCATATGACATGCTGCATTAAGGACACTGAGAGCACGTGGAAAAATAATTTCTTGTCTGATGGAGCAAAAGCACACAGCAAAGACAATGTAGTCTGTGAATGTTCTCGAGTGGCCCAGCCAAAGTCCAGACCTAAACCCGATTAAAAATCAGTGGGGGAGACCTGAAGGTCACAGTTCATCGACATTCCCCAAGCAATCTGAAGAACAGGATAAACATCCCAAATCCATGCATGCATAAACACATGCGTTTATAATGCACGGATTGGATTCCTGGCTTGTTGGTCCCATGGGGTGGGGATGGGCGTATCAGTTTAACAAATTCAGGGCAGGTATTTTTAGAAGGCAGCCGCATCACACTTCTCTCGGCAGTGTTCTGCCTTGAGCATCTGAAGTTGTCTGGTTTCACTGCAAAACTCTCTCATGACAGATACAGATGAAGACATTTTCCCACGATGTACAACTGGAGGAAATCTTACTCAGATGCAGCAGACGTGAGAAAACGTATACATGCCTAGTTACCAACGTTAGAATGGCTTCAGATTGGGAAACAAATAAGAACAACAGATAAAAAGAGAAAGAGCTACAAATGTTGCAGGCTAGCTTAGTGCAATAAGGATGTTGGAAGAGAATGTTAAAAGGACCACTAGCAAACTCTTACTGACTATGTCCGACTTGGACATTGTTTATGCCCACTAGTACACTGACTCTGACCTGGACCAACTAGGACCGTGTTTAGCCTCATTAGCAGGCTAATACTGACAAGTACAAACTAGTACTATGCATCAAACCTGTTGTTGCTTGCTCTTTGGAATATTAGGCTTGTTGATTTTTAAAAGTACTTATTGACAACTGCTGATGTGAAATTTATAAAATGAATTAGATTTATTGAAAGAGGACCTTGTTTAGACCCGCTAGCACACTAGTAATGACCAGTACTGACTAGCCCCTTGTATAGACCCAGTTGCACACTAGTACCAACCAGTACCAGCTGTAACTTTTTTGGGCACACTATTACCGACCATTACCAAATAAGAGTTTTTTGAACACCCCAAGCATGCTAATAACAACCATTACTGACTAGCAGGTGGTTACGCCGCACTAGCACACTCGTACCGACCTGTACCAATTAGGCCCATGATTAGGCTCACTGGTACACAAGTTTTGAATCCACTAACAGACCAGAAGCGGGATTAATTGCAGTGTGGGAATTAGAAAGTCATAGTGAGAACATGTTTGTTTGAGCACGTAATTTTGACAAATACATATTTCATAGTTGCCCATGCAAACCTGACTTTCTATTTCTGTGTAAACCGCCCATACACACACAATGTGTGCAGACATTCTCTCACGCACATGCGCATATACACACACACACACACACAAACAAACACACTCTCACACACTGCATCGCTGCATGCGTAGCTGCCTGGGGCTGCAGTGCTGACCTCCTGTCTCCCTGTTCCCCCTGGTTTTCTCCTAGCCGGCAGCGCTGAGACTGTGGCATGACTGTGATTTATCTCCTAGGGTTCAGGTGATCCGTGGCAGCTGCGCAGGAGAGAAGAAATCAATTTTAATGTCACCGTGCAGCTTCAGACGCCCAGGCACCCCTAGAGCCCAGGCAATTAGTGCTGCTTCCCTCCCTCCACCCCCCCTCTCTCTCTCTGCTTCTCCACCTCTCTCTATCTCCCTCAGTATATATGCATGTATTTTCCTGTCTCTTTCTCTGCGTCTATTTATCTCTATCTCTCAATCTCATCTGTCTCACTATCCCATTGGCACCATTCGCTTTCTCCCTCTTTTCATCGCTCTCAATTGAGAATGATGATGACGATGTGCTCTTCCTCTCAGTTCTGAGTTCACCTAGATAAGACACAGCCAGATGTCTTCGCGCGGAAGGGGCGGGGGCTGTGGATGTATGAAATAATATTGACCTCAAGGGGATTGGATCTTGTAGATTGGTTCAGCTCACTAAAGTTAAATAGCAAGCAAGCAAGCAAGCAAGCAAGTTTATTTATATAGCACAATTCATACATAGAAGCAATTCAATGTGCTTTACAGTGAAAATAGAAATAATGCAATAAATCAAAAACAATTAATTAAGAAGAGAAATATAAAAACAGCATAAAAAATACTGAAAATATGAAGGAAGTTGACAGTATCTTGATGGAATGTCCTACATACAGTCATTACTACTGCCAGATTTTGGATTTGGTGGGAGTCGATTTTACAAGTATGTATTTTCGTCTGTTGTATTAACCCACAACAATGTCTTACAGCGCCATGGTTGTGGGTTTGTTGCACACAGGTGGCTAGTGTGAAAACAGATCTCTCTACTTTAAGTCACTTTTCATATAGACACAAATTACACATATCCTCTAAAAGCTGAATAACCACAGCTATGTGTTTAATCATTATCATTTTAAAGACAAAAACTATTGATACAAACCACAGAACAGAATGGGTCAAAATATTAGAAATTGATATTTAGTCAATATTATGATCAATGTTACAATTGCTATAGCAACAAAATACACTGAAGACTCCTTTCACAACAGGTCATTTACAGTAGATACTAAATGTTTGTTTTACCCAGTGTACTGGAGACACACCTACACCTGAAGGAGTCCTTGTATGTAGACTTTCGACATGACAGCATTTACTGGGGATGCCACATCTCATTGGCAACACACTGAGGGGACATGTTGTGCTCTGGAAGCATATTTCTGTCTGGGTCATTGTTACATACCCTCATAAATAACCACACAGAAACGTTATCGTTCAAACAGAATGAATGAATATAACAAAGATGTCTCAGACAATCACATCACAACAGGGTATCCACTGAAAGTTGCCCATAGCCCACTATACTTACCTCACAAAAGGCAAACCAAAATAAATACCCACAACAACAAAGCATGGGGAATAAAGATGTGTGAAGTAAACCAGAACCTGAGGACAAAAGTTTGTAGTATCTTTCGTGGCATCTTTTCCCCTGCTGAATCATTGTGCTTGCAGCTCCTACCAGCTGACAGGTAAAGCCACTTCTGACCACCACATGCAACAGGAAAAACACATCCTGACCCATGAGAAGGATGTCAACCAGGAAGGCTCTAAACAGAACCAAAACTGCAATATAAAACCAATTTCAGTTAAACCAAAGATTATTACAGTCGTTTATTATGTGTTGTTTATGTGTATAATTATATTGTAAGTAGCATCACTATCATACCTCAGTCAGCCATGAAAATCCAAGTTTGAAAATGAGGTTTTGATGACATTGAGCATGCATTAGCGCATACAGTACATTACATAATGTAATATATAATAATCAGAGCATGTTTTTGCTTGACCACTTTTATGTTTAAAGATTGAAACCTGGTCTTAAGATGCTTGTCACCTTGCTAAGTCCATCATTGTTTGATCTTTTGACTTGAGGCTGGTTTACATCATTTTCCAAATATGTACTCAACTGTTCAAAAGTTTGGGTTTACTTAAAAATGTACTTTTTTTAAGAAATGCAAAGTTTTCCCAATTAAAATAACTTCAAATTGACCAAATAAGAAATACAAAAAGGAAATACTATGTAGACATTGTTATTGTTGTAAATCACTTGTAACTGGAAACTACAATAGTTATTAATTATTTTTAATGTCTGGTCTTTTAGGCAGTGTTGCTAAGCAAAAGCCATATCTCAGACTGGCCAGTAAAAAGAAAAGATTAAGATGGGTTAAAGAACACAGACATCGGACAGAGGAAGATTTGAAAAAAGTATTGTAGACAGAAGAATCGGTAGTGTACCTATTCTTCATCATATTACTGTTGTCCAGATATTATTTGTCAGTTGGCCATGATAATTGGAATAATTTCTGTTAACTGTGGGCAAATGCAATGTGTTTTTCTGTTTCTTTGGGTGTTTCTGCTCTTTATACTTTAAACAATCATAATCATCTAAAATTTGCTTTACTATGATGAGTTTAGTAAAGAGGAATTACAGTGCTTTAGCCTTTGGGGATGCAAAATGCATGCAGAAATATTGTCCGGAAATTACCGAATTGTAATGATAATCGCAAACACATGAACAAAATAATATGCATGCCTGTAGCTAAGGATTTTTGTGGTTTCATAAAATAATATTATTCATAATATATATACAAATTAGACAGCCAATATTCAAACCAAAATGTGCTATGAAAAAATTAGCAAGTTTCATTTATTTGTCAAATGGTGGAAAGCACATAGAAAGCTTGCGGATAATATGACATTTTGATGAATAACCTAGCAACACCACTGCACTCCTTCTGGGGGAAATCACTGTAAGTCCATCCTAATTCATTTAACATGATCATGATCAAATGACTTCTAATCAACATCAGATATGTGTGCATTGTTAACCCCTTTAACTTTTGCCGGTATCTTGTACCAATTGGTTTAAGAAACTGCTAATGTGCTTGAGTGACACATTTTAAAGATAAGTCAATTATTGATGTGTCAAATGTACAGGAACAAGAAGAGGAGAAAGTGACTGAAATGTAAACTACAGTACTGACTGAGAATCTACACTACTTTTGCAGTCTTCACATTTAGCTGCCTTAATTAAAATCTAAAGTATTGATTGCATTATATTTGTTTCCACAGATCTACACAACCTAGTTGATGTTTTAAAAGAGAAATTGACGGAACATTTTCTTGATTAAAATTATCAATTATAAAACAAAGATATGTTGATTGCGAGTGCCTTCACACCACAAAGTAATTGTTTGATGGAAGAATCCACCAATGCAACTTGGCAGCTGTTACAGCGGTGAATCAATTTAAATAAGATTTTGCCAACTTCACACAACTCTTAGGCCAATATATATATTGTATATAGTTTATAATATATATAGTATAATATATATACAGTTTATATATATATATATATATAGTTTTTATAAAAACTCCTCTAGCACTGTTCATTTTGTTGGCAATCATTAACAGGTAGAGATATTGGAAATTGTTTTTGGTTTCTTTTATATTTATTCTGATCTTGACAAACACTCCTTTCCTTCTGATATCAAGCATAGCCATAACATGCTGCTATCACCAGAAAACCTAAAAATACCAAGGAATCCACAAAATTACATTCACTCCACTTTATTGACTTGCATGCAGAAGTGCAAAGAATGTGAGAAAAAAGTCACTCTAACATCCATTTGCACAAACCTTAAATTAGTACAAGAGGACACAGGAAATGAATGTACTTTTGGACCATATCTGAAAACTGTAGGATTCTGCAAAATACTATACAACACAACACTGAGTTAAACTATCTGTATTTAAAATGATTTTGTTGTCAGCATTAAGTTAAAGGCATGCTTGTCAAAAGCAAAGCATCATACATCATTAGGAAGCACTGCTATTTGGAAAACATACATCCCTGGTTCTCAATGTCATGCTGATCACATCTCTTGTCTCAAAGCCCATCCCTTGACACTGACATGTGGCAACCGAATAATAGTGTTGTGTACCTTCACTCTAAAGCCCATTCTCTCTCACTGTGAAATCTGCTGAGAGAGCACTTTTGTCATTGTGAGGTTCTGAATTGATTTGTTCGTTTGTCTGAAGATAAAATGTGATGAAGTCATTAGCTTACTCCGTCGGGCCCAGCAGCCGGAAGACATGTAAAGGACAAATGCTCACTATTCCCTTAACACCCCCCCAAACCCTCCCCTCCAAAGTAATGGCTTCTCTGTTGAGGGTTGTGGGTTAGTGCTGTCAGGTTTATGGAAGAATGTTTCTTCTCTCGTCTGAGGGAAATTGTGTGTCGCTTTAAAGGGGTGCACTTCTAGATTGGTGAAATCCATGTGATAACCGGTTGCTGAGACTTATCAATCTTATCATTGATGGGAGATTGTATGGGAGCCTGATTTATCCTTCAGATTTGAAAATTACTCCAAATATTTTATTTTGTGAGGATGTTTTGAAATGGTGTATTGGGATCCATATCTGGGAAACAGTCCAAATTAGCAGAGGTTCTCACGCCATTCTTGATCTTAGGGATAAGTGTCTACGGCAAGGACTATGTATCAGACCTTATTGACTCATCCCTGGCAGGAGATAGATGGTGTTGTGAGCTTAGTTTGAGCTCTAGTCTTTGTTCTGCAGATTGGCAAGCAAGGCTAGGAACTGTAGGAGCACTCCGTGGTCCTGATTGAATGGCTTAGACGTACTCAACTCTGGAATGCGACTTCAAATTTGCCTTCTGTTTGCTTGTGAACAGAGCGTTGCCAAAAATGGCAGACACAAGCAAATTGAATGCAAATTTGAAGTACTTCAAGATGTTCTTCTTCGGTGGTGGAGTATTACACAGCAACACCTGACAGGAGACAACCGCAGACTTGTTGGAGTCATGATAACAGAACGCTGATTTGTGAAAGCATTTAGTAATGTTAGCTAGCTAAGAACTTTGCAACTGTAGCTAGCAAACATTTAAAATATCACTGAAGTTCATCCATAGTCCTCTCATCCACTGTGATTCTGAATCTACTAAGTGATCAAGAGTCGAGGAGAAGTCATTTAGTAGGCAATTGCTGAATTTTGAATATTCACGTGGATCCTCACAATTTGAATATGCTCTTGTTTTGTTGAAAGATGAAATCATCCATGTAATGGGTTCTCAATAAATGTTTCTGTATGGATGAAGGTCAAATACAAGAAAAGAATAATAAACAATATGGTAATATTGTTTTATTGAGATATTCAATTTGCTTAAATATCCACCCAAAATGTGGGCATATAATGAATTTGTTTAGCAAATTTTTTGCACATAGGGTACTCTCCTTAAATATGTTTAGACTTCTTAAAAATTAAGCCATAAAGGACAGATTACAGAAGAGGCATGAGGAACATATATTTGAAAAATAACATTGGGAGAACCACATTCATTTAGTTTCATATGAATGATGACTTCTTGGCTCAGCTGGCTAGCTAAACTAGTTAGCCAACTAGCTAGTGTTTGGAAACAGTGATGAGAAGCACACACCAAAAAATCGAGATATGTAATTATATGACATTGACATTGTCATCAAAGAATATCTACGTGATTCATATTTATTTAGTTTTAATTCATATAGCTTGTTTTAGGCTTTGGACAACCAAGATCTAAAGATGGCGCTGTTATGCTGTGTTTTGTTACTTGCGAGCCAAGGATCTGGAGCTGAATGTACAGAAGGGCTGGGGGGTTAATTAGGCTATGGTCCTGGATGATTGGCTTAGGGAGTTAACAAACTGCTGCACTGATTTGATCAAGAACTGGGATTTTAGGCATCATTACGTCAAAATTATCAGTAGAATTCCCATCCCTTTCCACAGATTTAAAGATAAGATGAGATGAACTTGTGGTAAACCATAAGATACGTTAGCTAATTAGCACTCTGTATATATGCAAACAATACAGACCAAAATTCACTCAAAGCATTGATGAAAACACTTTCAGAATGAACAGCAGGATTGGGCAGTTAGCTGCAATCAATGGACGTGGGAGACGGAAGCTAGTCGGGTCTTGAACACGTCCTTTTGTGTATTGAAAATGTTGGCTGTCACAACCTGCCACACTAAACTATACTGAATTGAAGCCAAGGTCAGATACTCTTCAGAGAAACTCTTAAGTATACCTCACATCATGCAAGTCATAATATAGGGATTTTCTGAAGTAAGAACCTAGGGACAATTTGACATCAGTACCCAACCTCGATACAGTAAGAAGGCTCATTTCATAACAGAAGACATAGAAATGTAATGCATACCCTTTAGACTGGCGAAGGTACATTGGAATGCTGCCAAAAGTAATTTGAGAAATCTAATATGTTTGAAGTGTCCGTAAGGAATATTCATCTTCTTGCTCTTGTAAATATCATAGTCTGCATTATATTCTGATCTCAGCGAACTACTGGACTATTTGGAAAATGGGAATAGCCTAATCATGATCTTTCTTGGCATGCCTGGATATTTTTCCCTGCTTTATATTTTTGGTATTTTTGGCGGCCTTTTACAATGTTCAAATGAGAAATCACACGCATAGGTTTACTTAGTACTCTTATTTTACATGGTACACAACCAAAAAATATGAAGAGACAAATAAACATTTACATTCTTGAATATACATACATTAGAGAAGTACGGAGCTTCTGTGTAGATAACAGTGATGCTGTGACCCAGATCAGGTGGAGGGCTCAGCTCATCATACCTTGCTGTGTAGCAGGTTTAGAAAGGGTAAATGTTACTGCTTTGAAGATGCAGTAAACACATTTTACAGTAAGCATGAATTTGAAGATGGAGTCACCGAAGGGGTGCCCACAACTTGTTGTGGAGTATGTTGGAAGGTGGTGTGTTGCAAAGCAGAGGACCATTGCATGATATCTCAGACACGTCAGGCCCGATTCGCAATATATGAAAGTGATTGAAAATGCTAATATTAAAGTTTCATTCCCTCACTCTTTGTGCTAAAGACATGAAATTCATTAAAGCACATAGTTCTTTGAATTTGTGCCATTAGGATCTTTTGCACAGAACGTGATGTGAGGCATCTATAAACAACGTTCTCGCAGAGCAATACTTTACAGGCTTGTACCTAAAGCAAAGATATTCAATTTGGTGGGGTCTGGGTGGTCAAGGATATTGGTTTTGTAAGAAAGTTTGTCAAGACTCTATGCAGGAACATTGATGTCACACGATGGTGATGGTAAAGCACAATTATATCTCTTCACCTGCTTGAAAAAGTAATGACATTCTGTCATTTCTGGGGTAGCAGCCTTGCTAACTCACATTATTTCTAACATGCCACTGGCCTGATTTTGACAAAACTCACTGTATTTGAATGATACATATAGATCCAGCATTTTCAATATTACACTGATTGGGCCAGGGATTGCCTCTCCATTTATGGGGAAATAATGTTTACTGTTGCCTAGTTTTTATGATGATTTGGGGGTATGAGGTTTGGGCCTGTGTACAATTCTTTGTCATTATACTATTAAAGGACTGACAAATTCACGTCTAAGTGTTTAGAAAGATATTATCTTGAAACAATTTATTTCTATGCAGTGCCTGACTCCGGCGGAGTCTGGGAACCGTGTTCCGGTAGGCATACTTCCAATTTTAGGCAAATTGTGTTCCAGTTCCTTTTATAGGCAAACGAGCAAGCCTTATTGTAACAAGCCTTATTAACACAAATTTTGATGAACATAGTCTAATGTGCGATTTGACAGTTCTTGCGCTTATTTTATCCTAGGTCAAGCGTTGTTTCTATGACGACCAGAACAAATACCATGCATCTAAAAGGTTTGTGCTGACAATCGCTTGACGTAATTGTTGCTTTTACTCGGTTGTAGTACAATTTGAATTTCCCAATACAGGAATACATATAGATATACATATAAACAGGGCTTTTATTTCAAAACGGTTCACCAACTTGAATTTAAAAAACTTTCAAGCTGACAGCTGAAGCCCTACAAGAACGTGCGTTTCATTGTTTCTATGCATGGGAATGTATTTGCGTTGACAAACTTAGGCCATAACAGGCTCATTCTTACAGATAGCATATGTGTATATTAGGTTTGAACGTTTTCAAGCAAGAGTAATTGAAAAGCCACGTTTTTGTCACAATGCCAACGAAACTTGACAATGGGACCCAGTCTTATTTGATATGTCCTTAAATTTGGTAGAAATGCCGTATTGTTAATCGTTTGATGAAATACGAGGTTATGCTGATCCAGTTATAGGCCCTTTTTACTGATGTAAGAGTTTCGTAATTATAGTAATAATTTACAGGAAATGGAACAACTTAAGTCTTAATAGGCCACAGTAGTATAGACTAACAGGCAGTGCCTTATTAAACACCGGTAAGCTTATGCTTTGAGTAGAAGGGGAAACCTCCGGAGTAGCATGCATTTTTAATGACAACTTCACCGGGATATCTCGCTGAGTTGTTAACAGTGGCTCAAAAGTGTCTGTTGGAACTTGTATTACTGACATTAGATTATTCACCTGTAGAAAATATGGAGAAAGGTTGCTATAGCCTGTCATTTTAGACAGGGAGGAAGTTTGACTTTCTTGGCTAGTAGTTAGGCTCATAGGCTCTGCCAAAGAGAATATTAAATACACAAATCTGCGTGCAAATACTTAATTGAACTGAATTAAACACGTTTCAAATTAAAAGAAAAATAAACACTGAAAGGTATTTATATACATAGTCATGTATATCATTTCTGATTAATCTGTAAGCAATAATCGAATAAAAGTGTTTCTGTTAGTATATTTGTATTAGGCTCTTCTGTAGAACATGTGAATGCCTCTGATACACAAGTACTGCAGTAGCATGGGTTCGCGTCAGGCCGGGTGATCTTTTAGCAAAAACTCTTCTCATCATTCCACAATGTCACTGTCAACTTAAGCTTAAAAGCTGCAACCTCGAGCAAAAATATTATTTTTACAATTATAATATGTACGACAAGGCTATGGCATATTACTTAAAGGGAAGAAGTATGAGTTATTAGGTTTGTAGTTAATCTAATACAGGCCCTACAGAATCCAACGAAAACATCTGCTTGCTATTACATACTTTTGCTCTGATAAAAACGATTGGATGGAAAATAATTAGAAATATGGTCAGGCTTGTAAGTCTCTCTTTTTGGAAGGACAGTCATTGTAACTTCTATCCATATTAATGCATAAGCACGCTTTTGTAATCAAATCTGTAGCCTATGTCTAATCACATCCCTTGGGAACAGGACATAGACGTGAGGTGATTGACGAGAGCTTTCTTTGAAGAATGTTAATTTAAAATGATTTATTTGCTCTACCGATACATATTTCATATATATCTTTATTTCAGTTTAGATCTATAGGTCTTTATGTTTTGTTTTATCAGTGGGGCTTTTTTTAGAAATCTAAAAATAAAACGTTTTTAATTAATTTCAGAGCATGTAACACCAACGCCTGTTTCCTGTCACTGCTGGTTACAGTTCAATTTAATATCTTGCACGGTCATGGAGTCGTTGAAGTCCTCTTTCAATGTGGTAGTCGATGATTTTCGTTAAATACAAAATAATACTTTAATTCAATAACCTATGTGCTTCAAAGTTTCTACAGTAACCAGTTAATATCACGTTTTTTCTCAGATAGACAAACACCAATAATGAAGGGGTTGCTGCTTTCTCTCCCCTGTCCAAATCAATATTCGATGCCGGGGCGGTTGTAGGACATACTCTACATATTAATAATGCAGGGTGTGTGTGTGTGTGTGTGTGTGTGTGTGTCTGTATGTGTGTCTGTGTGTGTCTTTGTGTTCGAGTTAATGCTAAACGATTGACTGCATCTCGTTTTCAAAGCAATGAATGAAACATCCAAAAGCTGGCGTCTGAAAATCTTGAGTACGGTTTTGCACATCACTCATGTACACATTTGGAACAACAAAACATTGGTAACATGTTAAAATCAGAACCACACACTTATTTTCAAACATTAACTGTTTTATTTAATATCTTCATAAGTTTAGCAATCTGATTTTTCATATACCTGTATATAGCCTATTAAATCTGTTTTATAAACCTTTTGGGGTATCTATATTTATTTTTCAAAATGTATTTGTTATACACAGTCTCTTATTTACTTATATTATTTGGAATCAGGTACTACTATATGCAACATCCCCAAAAACAAACAAACATAATACACATTTTTTGAAGGCAGGTGAAACGTGGTCTATGCCTTGGCAACATCAAATAAAGCTAGCAAAATGTCACTTCATCCAGCTATTGATTTCGCGTTCTGAGTATTCTCGTGCTACTGTATGCCCTAATTTTGGGATGTATGGTTTTATGTAGGCTATTCTCTAGAGGTAGCCTTTATTGTAAATGGATGGCAATGCAGGAAATAGAATGGCAACAGTCATCACTACTGATATTCGTTATATTGGCCAACTTGAAGTCATTGTATTGCAGTCATTTTTAACAACCAATTAAATACTAGAATTGAATGTCTGTAGTCATTCCTGAGTGCTATTTTATATATTGTTTATGTTAATGGTTATAAGCATCGTATGAAAGTAGAAACATTTGATCCTCAGACAACCTTTTCCATGTATAATTGGCTCGACATTATACATTAGGCAAAATAAAGTAAATAATATCTAAATGGTGAATGTAGGAGACCGACCCGGAGCAAATTGCCATTCTGTTGATGATTTCGTAGCTATATGTGCCTCGCATTCGCTTACAGGGTATGAGCAGCTTGCAATCACCCGAAATAACAGGGATGTCTATAGGCCAGGGCTACTAATATAAATAATGAATCGTCGAATTTAATACAGTGTAACTCCACGATTGTAACAAGGCGATGGTCCATCAACATTTCATCATTTCAACTCAACACCAGCTAAATATTTTATGTAATTGACCCCAGGTCAGACAAATATGGTGGCGCAATCCCTGAAGACCGCCTACCAGTGTCTCTTGCAAAATCAAGTCGCCTTCCCCAGATGAAGTATAAATCCATTTTGGTTTAGATGAATTCAAACGTCTCATTTATTTTTGTGTTAATAGCTAGCACTCGTTTTGTTTTCTTCTTTTGTTTATTTGTTTTTCACTTGTTTTCTTGTAGTTGTTTTTTTCTTCAGCTAAAATGCAAGCCAAGTCACTAGGGCGGAAAGTGCCGTTAGCATCATGGTGAGACCGAATGGCACCGTGGATTTGGAGGCCCCGTTCCCCCCGCCACAGAGTTCAAACAAGCTTCCTCGGAACTCCAAATTTCTGGACTCCTTTTTGAGCTTCTCCCATAGGTCTGTTGCTCCCTCTTGGCAGTCCGCAAGCGCAGTAGTTGCACATGAGTGGAAATCATCCCAATATCTGCAAATCAAATGCAAAGTCAACACACATGCATTACAACATTATACTAGAATATTGTTGTCAGTCATCATCAGTGGAACAGCTTTAGAGGTTCTTATAACACTCTGATTATAATAGAAGTAGTGGTGGTAGTAAAAATGTATATATAATCATAATGTAATTAATTATATTACATTAAGTAAAGTTATGTGACTTGCGTTTGGAAGTTGAGAAATTGAGAGTGTAGTAGCATACTGGAGTAAAGCCTTTGGTGGGATAGTAACTGCAGAGATAGAGACGCAGTAGTAATACTAATACAGTGTATGAAGAGTATTCTTTACTGGGAAAGTAATGGCTGCAGTTCTGGTGATAGTACTAGTAATACCAATAATATAGTGTATAAAGAGTAGTGCAAGAGTAACCTTTAGCGGGGAAGTAAAGACTGCAGTACAAGTCTAATGGAAGTAATGGAGCTAGAGTGTTAGGTTGTTACATTGAGTTAGTTAAGTCAGTTCTAGTGAGCTGTGAAGCATAAAGAGTCTTAGATTTTTCTTCCCCAGTGCTATAATTAAAAAACAAGGCCTAAGGGTGAAGGGTATATGTTCTTTATACCAGGGCTTAAGGCTGATGATAGGCACAATGCAACACAGAATGCATGAATACAGCTCATAGCATGTGTTTATTGGCCATCCATCACAAATTCTCAAGATGCCTGATAATTATTGTAAAATGAGTACCAACGAAATTAGCACAGTGTGGCTTGAACAGTACTGTTACGAGTAATCAAGTGGTTTGGTGTTACTTTATATTGTCTGATATATCACACCTTATAGCCAATCAACATCCAGGATTCAATCTAAGCTATATCTATATAATTGGACAAAGTTTCAAAGCAGTTTGTTGATGCGGTTACTAAAACAACTGCACTTTTTAACTAGTAAAGGTTTTTTCTGTTTGGATGTCAGAATTATAGTGTAGTTGGAGACTTCATAAATGTATATGTATATGGTTTATCTTACGATGTTGAAATAGTTACTAAAAATACATGATTTGTGTCAAAATGTCGTGTTTTTTTACAGTGAGAATAAAATTCATAGTCATGGGTAACGAAGAAATATGGATACAAGTGTCATATTTTTGAAAAGTGAAAATTGTTTTAAAATGTCTGAAACAGGATTAACGTTTCAATGTAATTTCTTAAAAACAGAAATAGCGTCCTTAAGAACAGGACAAAATAAACCAGATATGTTGCAAGCTACACAAAATAATCATACTAAGAATTGTAATTTTTCATTGTTATACCTTGTGGCAAATAGTGGCTTATCTATTAGTTATTATATCCCTGGTAGGCAAAACAAAATCCAAGGTGGTTGTAATCCACACACTCTAAAAAGGTTCCCTTAAGTCACATGACAGAATCCAACCCCTCCTTCCATATATTTCTCTTTTTTACTCATCTCTCTCTCTATCTGTTTCACACGCATGCCCACGCGCACAAAACTCTCACACCGCCAACGTATTCACGATTTGCCTGGCTGCACGTATTCTTGTCCTTTCCCATTATTATAAGGTTCAGTAACATACATCATTTTTGTAACATTGTAAGAATAGTGGCTATGTTTTATGTCATTCACACAGGCTATCCGATTTTACGTGTCGCTGCTCCAGTTCTTCATAATTGAGACACCCACTGGCGGGTGGCTCCCCCTGACTTCGTATCTAATCAAATCCAGGCGATTGATGTTGACCCCCTTAACCCCGCGTCATGTCGACGGTATATCTGATAGCAATTAAGGGGTGAGCTGCAAATGGGGATAGTTTCATGATGGAGCTGCCGAATTAAACTGTGGTCCCTCGTGCCATCTGGCGCGAACCAGTCTGGTGTAGGGTGTGGTGCGCCTGCCCCATTTTTTTGTTGATCAAATTATGCATGCTTTCCCCCTCCTTAAATCTTTTTTTAGAAATGTAACTTACGTGCAGATGGTGTGTAGATTTTCTTTTTCGTCTAGCTCCTGTGGATAGTTGGCCATATTCTCCCCCAGTCTCAGCAAGCAGTTGGAGAACCCTTTGAATACTGTATCACATTTCCCTGTCGCTCTCACCGCCTGTAGCAGATAAGCTGGAATTCGAGAAAAGAAAATAATTTTTTTAGCATGATTATGTTTTCTGCCATTTTAATTTCGACACCCTACCTCTCGATTTTTTATATGGTATGTAGTATTAGGTCAGGCTAAAATAATGGTGGCCTTTCATGTTGATTCGTTCTAATTTGATATCGCTTGTTCATTTATTCATTTCATTTATTCATTTATTCAGTTCATTCATGTATTTCCTTAATTGATTCGTATGTTAAAGAAATAGCAAAAATTGAACCCTAGAACTTTCGTCTATAAACTGCCTATTTATCGAATTTTCCCTATAAATGTTTTGTTGTTTTAATATGTTTAACTGGTTCTTCAGTAGCATTTCAACATACACTCTGGAGAATGTGTAACGCCAGCCCACAACATTGCACATCACGAAAATGTCTGCAACAGCGACAAAGGATGATGAGGTAATGCACCGCCGAGTTACAGAGAGAAAAGGGTGTGTGTTTCTCACAGCATGGCTTCGTGTTTGTGTGCGCGTGTGTAGGCTATATGTGTATAGAATGGGTGGAGGTCTTCGGGGTACAATCGCAGTCGACATTATGTGTGTCTCTGTTTATTCAACCCGATTGAGGGGCGTTCAACGTCGCTTCAGATTATTTCCATAGAGAAAATGACAAGATTTTTGCTAAACGTTCATGCTTTCAATCGAACTCAATTTTTGAAGGTGCCAATGGGGGGACGCACCGAGCATCTTTGGTTCGTTAAGCAGAAGATTCGCTCGATTGACTATTGGTTACAATCGTGTCCCCTGTCGATTGGTTGCAAAATAATGCACCATGAAGGCTACACGGTCATTTATCCAAGAATAACAAGGAAATGACAGCTGTACTGGGTCTTTTGTACTTCATTAATTTAGACCAGTACAGCCCTGCCTACTTTTGGTTATTGCGAGACACATTTAGTAAAATTACTAGTACTAAAATTCGTTGTAAAATCCTTTATGTTTAGGTCATTTATGGGGTAGTTATATCATCACATTTTCGTTAAAGTACGCTGTAAAATAAATGTGATGCTACTCTCATTGCCACCCTGCTCTACAACACATTTGCCTGTAGCCTACAAACATTCCAATGTCAGTAACGTGATATGCAGAATCGTGCTCTAGTCTCTGACAAGGTCAAGTTACTGCGTAAATTGTAAAGCAATACTTCATGTTCCGGTATCTCAATCAACCTGCTTGCATTTTACAGGCATGTTGTGGAAGTTACCTAAAATTATAAAAGGCAAAGCCCTCATGGTAAAATTATACGCAATGCCATTAGCAGTTAATAGGCGTCTTTCTCACCTCGCACAAACCAAGTCTTGATACATTTGAATGAAATCTGATACCCGTTATGGTCCCTTCGAATTATAGGATGTTTACCTTAGATTTAATAAAGTCTATGAAATGATGCAGGCACAGAAAATCAAGACAACCTAAGTTGGCTTTTGTGCTTTTTGTTTTAGTAAGATCAATAAGCCTAATAGAGATATGCATGCGCACAATAGCGTGTTTAGAAATGGTTATACCCATGTCATATTTTTTTAGGGGCAATTTCAGCCAACATTGTAGGCACTGAAAAGTGTCTAAAAGGATCCATCACGTGTTTCTTGCATCCCTCACAGGCAAGCCAGAAAAAATGGCATATAGCTATAGTAGGCAATAGCCTGCATATTGGGCCTACTACTACAAGTCACCAGCGCAACAGAATTAACTAAAACCGAATTAATTTCTAGCAAACTCTTACACCACACATTAGCAACGAATCGTCATTTGAATACCTTCTTTGCAGATGACCCAATTAAAAACCAAACACAATCGGTACGCTTGTAGCCTACCCTAATGTCCAAATGATAAAAATTACTCTGTAATAGCTCACCACGTTGCACTTCTGTAGGCTAATGCTATGGCTAGGCATATCCTACCTGTTAGCAGGTACCTCATGTCAAATTCACCATGCAATGCATTACTATTAATAGCCTACATTCTTACGAGGAAAAATTACATCCTAACTACCCAAATTATACCCTCAAAATGAAATAGGTCAAAAAATACAGTTATGAAAACGGTATGCATGTTGTCGCCAATAGGCTACATTTATTATAATTATAATATAAAAAAAATATATATATATATTAAAATTTATTTATAGGCTATATCCTAGCCTATAGTCCCATTTTCCGTTTAAGAATTATATAATTTATCGAAATCCGTCTCGAAAATTATCATATTTTATAGCCTATAATAAAGAAACAATGCACATGCCATTCAATCATTTCCTGAACTCCATCGCGTTCGGATGCTGCGTGTGTTTTCGTTACATTGTTTATTCACATGTCAAGTCGAAGCATTTTTTTTATTTATATATATTTTTTCACAACGACTCGAGCGGCTGCTGTGTCGTAAATTATTTATAAATCCCTTTCCTCTACAGATACAAATATTGGCCCATATATTTGTGCTAACGTCCGCATACACGTTTCCGAGAATAAATAACAGAATAAAAACAAAAGAAATATAATGTTAAAGTTTCAAATCGTAGCAAGTAAAGAAAAAAGCGTGTAATGTCATAAAACCTTTGGTGTGTAACGGCTACTAGCGTCTATGTGAAGAAATTAGATCATGCATAGCTATAGACAAAAAGTTAACAGATTTGATGAATTCCTTAAAATGAAGACCCCTCCACACACACAT